>VZTL01054545.1:0-16714 GCA_013400535.1 Scopus umbretta
TGATAGGTGTCTCTCTTACTGTTTTATTCTCATTAGTGGAAACAAGGAGTAAAGTATTTCTGTCAGATTTCCCACATTTCCCCATTATCATTGGATTTGTCACAATATGCCATTTTGCAGAACAAATGTTTCAGAGGGGGCCTGAACCACTATTACTGGAAAAAGGTATGAATTGTGTTATCTACAATAAAATCGATATGTTAAAAAAAAAAAGAAAACAATTGTGTGAATGTCATTGTAAGGAAACGTGGCTGTGGTAAACATAGAAGAAGGAAAACAAATCTATCTTGTTTATCAGAGATGTTTTGTTAATGGCAGCCTATTATTAGTCATTTAGAGTTAGTTTGCTATTTAAAGCTTTAAATGTTCAATTAGTGGGTTGATCCTTCTTGTAGGTTTTTACCCTTCGTTTGTTGGTAATTGAGGTATTTGTTCATCTTAATTTTCTTAAAGTATGTGGTTAAAAGAAGTGAGTATTAACGCTTTGAATAGCAATTGAAGATCAAAGCTTTTGCAGGGTGGTTTGTCACAGAAGGTGTTATAATACACATTTCATAGCAATATACCTAGAAACAATTGCTAAGCTGGTTATTGACAGCTATTGCACACCTTTTATGTATCACTGGGTAAATGCAGTAGCTAGTAAAACAACCAACAGTTGTAAATTACTACTTTTTTTTAAAATCTGATTAGGTTTACAGTAGAAATGAGAACTGCAATACCATAATTAGGAAACTGAAATTGGAAAGGACTGGTGCTTGCCTAACACAAAAACCTCTACAAAAGTTCAGCAGAGGGAATTTTTGATGTAGCAGGAGTGTTAACAGCTGCACTAAATTAGAAGCTGCCTATGGAATCCATAATAAAACAGACAGTGAGGCTTCAAACAGAATTTCCATGACTGAGTATGCCTATGTTCCAGACCCATCTCTGGTTTTTTGCTTTATAACCTTCACTCTTTCCAATTTCCTTTTTCTGAGTTTGTGTTTTAATAAACAGTAATGCAATAAAAGAGTTCTCTGATGTTAATGATGTATATGCATTGCTCAACAACAAGGGCTTTTTACAATTAATTAATAGCTTAGTAGGAAAAGTGAATTAATTGCTGCAGCAGGAGGCCAGTGAGTCTGTAGGAGTTTTGGACTTACCCAGAAAATTGATGAATTGTGAGCAGCAGAAATAAAGTTTCATTATGCTGCCCTACATAGGTGCTTCAGATGTGATTCCAGGGAGTGCCCACTGGACAGAATGTACCTCATTTCATTCCAGTAGCTCTTTTGTATCTAAAAAGCAATTCTCTGGGCTTAAAGAAAATGTTCAGAGTGAAGTTTCCATTTTGTATGCGTGTTAGTTCAGTATTTCCTATTTGTGTAGAGACCTTGTCACCAGGGTCCATACACTATTTTCACAGTCTCTTCCTTTTGGAGCTTTTTTTGGTGTCTTTCACCAGACTCCTGCCAACTCTTTGTCAGAAGTCTATTGTCTTTGATCTAGGCCAGATGTGGCTGGAGTGTTGTTTTTCTTTCTGTAAAATTTATCCCTAGGGACTGCAATTTTCTTTACTTATTGAATGTCACCTCCCTTTCTGCTTATCTCATTGGTGTGTACCTTTTCAGCAGAGGCATGTATGTTCCTTATTGATGCATAAGTAACTATGTAATACACAAATTCATTTTCCATCCAAAGTTACAGTTCTGAGAGTTGCTATCAACTCCACAGCCACTTTTCCACTTGCTGCCTCCTTCTTAACATTTCAGAGTATCCTTATAGTAAATAATAGAATCCAGCAATCCCAAGAACAGCAACAGGAGCACAGCCTTGCTGCCTATGGAAACCAGTTGCCTGGGACCCTGTCTGCACTGAAGGATGGAGTATGGTAGAAAGAGCTCTCCTGTGTTCCAGAGTCAGGAGCAGCAGAACTGTGAAGGGTGATGTGCTGCCACCAAACAAATGAGGGTCTAGAAGGATTTCCTGAAAGGCTTGAGATTTCTTCTTGACAATTTCTTGAAAATTTCTTGAATCTTTTCAAGAAAAAGATTTTTATTCAAAGGTTTGGTGCTGTGACTTCAGACATAGGGAGAACAGCATTGCTCAGAAAAATGGAGGCAAGCAAATAGGAGCTTTAATTGTCTTCAAAATGTATGTCACTTGGATCTAATAGGATGTGTATTTTATGTTAGCCGAATGCTAATTTTTTAGATAAACATTTATTGCTGTTTAACAGCTTTGTAATAGAGATGTGAGTATCTAACAGAGATGGCTGAGATTACATAGCTGTTCTTTCTTAATAAATATATTTTAGGTAATCAATGAGTATTTAACGTGCAATTACTGTCTTACTAAATGTAAATTGAATGTGTGGTCTAGGAAATGGAGAGCTGGCTCCTCTAGTCACATATGTCTGCAAGTTTTGCTGCAGACGCCATAAAGCTAAGTTTGCCAACAGTGACTTGCCAGGAAATTAATGATTTTTAAAAAGCTACTTCATTTCCCCACTGAAGCTTGCTATGAGTTTCTTGCTCTGTCCTTAGCTACTAGTGAGAGTTTGATTAAATGTTCTAGGTAGTCAGATGCAAAGAAGTGCTACTGTCTTGGTAGAATGGGAAATTCCAACGTGATGATTCATGGGCACTCTTGCAAAAATGTCACTGCTTTGCTGGAATGTTGAAGGCAGGTAATAACTCCTGACAGCTGGGACAAGGAGCTCATGAGGAGAAAACTTAAATGTTTTTTATGGTGGTGGTGGTGTGGGGGAGTTGGCTTACATGATTCTTTCTTCCCTCCCCACCCCCAGTTTCTTTAAGGTATAGTGTTTTTACAGGGAAGGCTATGTACCAAGGAGAGAGATTGAGCAAAATTTGTCTATGGAAATATTTCAGCACAAGGCCATTGTGTTAGTGTTACTTTAAATTTGTTGTCCTACTAGATGTGTTGTTGAACATAGTGAATAATGCCGTAAGTTGCAGGAGAGTTTGGTTCACAAGCTCTAGAACTTCTCTGAAAAGACAGACTGAAGGTCCCATAAAGACTTTCTAAGGTGTATGAACTTCCTGTGTACGCCTTTAGTGAGCTGGAAACTGGTTTTGAGTGTATGGACATTATACTTTCTCTCTTCAAGCTTTAGATAGAGCAGAGACCAAGCAGCTGGGATGGGTGTGAATCTAACACTGAAAAACCATTAAATAGGAATTGCTGTCTATTCAAATACAAACTACCTGGAAAAGCCCCTGACTCCTGTTCAACAAAGGCAGCTCCTGCTTTCACTGGATAGCGCCTTATTACAGACCCCTCCTGGTAAAAGCAGTGTAAAGTTGTAAAAGGGCAAGAGATTTTTAAGTTTATTTCATAAATGGAAGTTGGTTTTCTGGATCCTCCTAGGGAAAAGCAACCTAAGGTAAAGGGTTACTTCCAGGTAACTATTTTTTCTAATGGTTTATTACTTCTTATGTTTAAAAACTTGGGCAACAATGAAGAGCTTACATCTACCATGAGTCTCCTGAAAAGCTCATTTGTAAACTAAAAGCTTGTGCCTGAGATTTTGTGAAGGGCTGTTGTGAGCTCCTGAGGGAGCCTAAAGGCTCAAGTTGGGAGAGCTAGGCTGCAAGTTCATAACTGCACTACAGCCTCAGAATGTGAAAAGAGTTTTTTTTAACTCTATCTGGCCTGCAGAGACTTAAAATAGTGGATAGATTCAGGTAGCAGTGTGGCAAATGGCTAGTGGACTAGTGAGGTGCACTATAAAATTGATATGCAGTATGCTATAATGGCTAGAAAGGTAAGGTTGACTTGTTCCAAGATCTATGACTGTTTTGGTTAATTATTCCTCTCTGTATTGTGCTTATCTTCTTGTTCTGTATCATCTCCCTATTAATTCTGGTTTCATAATTAGGTTGCTGCCTATTCTTATATGTTCAGATTAAAGCTCTCATGTAGTGTAGTATCATTTTTGACCTTTTAAATGACCTCTTTTAACAATTTGGCAGTGAATGAGTAAACAGTAATGAGTTTGCTGTGCTTCTTTCCTTGTGCTCAACTTCATCTGATGCACTGTGGCATAGTCAAGAAGGCCAATTATTTTTGAAATCATGCTAATTAGTAAAAAGGCTATGCCCTCATGGCTAGTAAGCTGAGTCAGGTATTGTTCGTCATCTCCCTCATCACTCCGTGCGCTGCCCTCTTGCTAGAGATGTATCATGAATACTGGGCTAAACACATTCCTGGTAGAATTACACTGAGGTCATTGGGGTGGCAGTTGAGACGAATGTGTCCTGTTATGTTTCCAGATGACAAAGATATATGAATAAAATTGAGCAGAGGTAACTCTTCTGGAGGACAGGGACATTGTAAATACATGCACGTCACTGAGTAATGACACAGCTGTTTAGCTAGCTAGACGAAGTTCCATAACTCCTGCAGGAACTGCTATGTCAGACCCTTGCAATTCAAGAACAACTGTTGAAAAGATACAACTGGGAATTTCAAAATGGGTCATTTCGATCCTTGAACAGAAATATTTTCATTTGGAAAATGTATAATTGAGATGCTCCACCAGTTTTTAAGCTCTATGGACTTCTCAATGCTTAAGTTGTTCTTGCAGTCATGTCTTGTTTAGATTGGGTTAGCATGGTTGTGGTAGAAAAAGTATCTCACTGAAAATGAATTGCTAGTTTCTATCTTCCTGTATGTGTAGGGGAGTCAACAGGGAGAATTTGAAAGGCTGAAATTAGATAGCTGTAACATTTCAAAGGCACAAACCTTTCAAATATATCAGAGATAAAGCCAGTTTGTTTCTGACACATTTGCAAACAATTAAGTGAAACAACGTTCAAAGGAAGGTTCTGTTTGGCCTTTCTGCAATGCTGGCTTATATATCCTAATAGAGAATGTGCCCTCTGTGGGTAAACCACCCATGTTAGCATCCTTCTCCTTGTGTGATTTACAGTAAATCAAAGCAGCACAACACCGATGTTAAGGCAAAACTGCTGAGTTCCAGAGACAATACTATGACTTTCCTGTCATCAGAGGTGGGATAACCTGAGCTATAAGAGTAACAGGAAAAACTAGTCTAGGCTGAGGTACTCTGAAATTTTACCTGTCTTTTCTCTTTCCAACAAAAGATGCTCAAGGGTACGTGTATGTGTTGGCAAGGTCAGTTAAGATAGGCTTTGCTTGTTTCCTTTCATAGCATAGAGGAAGCTTTCATAAAAAGGAAGATGTCTGCAGTCACACTAAGAAAGCGGGTCCTTTGTTGCTGTTGTTGAGAAGGACTATTTCAGTCTTTCCAGAAAGAATATTCCCGTCTACAGAAGTTGTTATGGATAATGTGAATTTATTAATGAAAATGTTTTTTTCAGTCTTACTAGAATTATAGAAAGAGCCTACACAGTTGCTACAAGTTTTAACTCTGCTTAATTTGTCACTGCTATCTGTTTTATTGACTGATAAAGCTCAGACACTTTTCTCAGCAATGTGTAAACTGGTTCATGGTAACATTTATATTCTGCCACATCCACTGGAATGACATGTCTTTACACAGATCAATTACTCTAGATTATCTGTAAGTATAGCCTGTCTTTACAGAGTAGGGTAGCTGGCCTTCAATGCTCTGAAAGAAATATATGGATCAGTTGTGTCCCTGTTGCCTTTTGTGTAAGATTTTGGTTACCTTGTTTGCTGAACTAGCTATGCTAGTTCTGTGTCACTGCTTTTTAAAGGGTTGTCTTATGCATGTGTGATTTTTAAAAAAATGCTAGTAGAGTAGTGGATTTGCCACTGTAACAGTTGTTTTAAAAAGTTATTGCTCAATATATTTTTCTTTCTGCTTCGTTGTTTCCATGTTGTTCACATTTTAAAATGGTGTTAAAAGTCTCTTGAAAGTGTTATCCTGCTAATATAAAAATAGTTTGTTCCCAGCATCTATGACTATTCCAGTCTATGAAAGTGAGGTGATGGAAAGTCCATTTTTATTAAAGATGGAATAAAATAAATTTTGTTCCCTTTTACTATTTACAAGTACACTGTCCATAGCAGTTGCAGGTAGAGAGATTTGACAAGTGGAGTCCACTGGACTCACTTTCAAGGCACACATAGTTTCAGATGTTGATGACTTGTGGCTCTGCTATCCAGGTGAGTCTGTGTTGTGTTTTAGCTCCTGTTGGCAACCAAGCACCAAACAGCCACTCGCTCACGCTCCTACCCCGGTGGGATGGGGGAAAGAATCGGAAGGGTAAAAGTAAGAAAGCTAATGGGTTGAGATAAGAACAGTTTAATAATTGAAATAAAATAATAACAATAATAACAGCAATAGTAATAACATTTGTAACGAATAAGAGAACAACCAGAGAGAGAGAAACAGAACCCAGGGAGAAAAAAAAAAACAAGTGATGCAAACACTCACTACCTGCCAACCGACACCCAGCCCGTCCCCAAGCAGCGATGGCTGCCCCCTGGCCAATTCCCCCCAGTTTCTATACTGAGCATGATGTCATATAGTAGGGAATAGCCCTTTGGTCAGTTTGGATCAACTATCCTGGCTGTGCCCCCTCCCAGTTTCTCAGGTGACCCCTACCTTTTCCAGCAGTCTGTCATACCATAAGCAGGGCAGAACAGAGGGACAGAGATGACCTTGTTTTCTTTTAGTCCTCTATGTGATTAAGAAAAATCTATGAGTCTAGCCCCAAGCCCCTATTGTTTGTCAAGTGCTCAGAGATGCATGGAAGCTGTACAGCAGGCAAATCCAGCTCATGGTCCTATTGTAAGCCCGGTTTCCTGTTTGAAGCCATTTCCCACATTTATGTGTGTTTTAAATACCAATAAAGGCCCCAAAGTGAAACAGTGAGCCAGAATTGTTTGACAGGTCAGTCTTATCCCTTGTTCTAGATTCCTCCTGAGTTGAAGTTCAATGACCTAGAAGTTATATTGCTCACAACCTCTCATCGTTCCAGCTCCAAAATGTGATTTAAGTTTTGTGGTGTATATTATACCTTGATGCAGCAGTCAGGAGATAAAACAGATGCTTCTTAGGACATGCTGAAATGTAAATGAACAGGAGTATGGTGGGGGGAAATCTAAGTTCTTGCCTCTTTAAATTTTTATTATTTCCCATCCAAGCTTACTGTTTTTGTTTAATCTTGCCATTCCTTTTCTTCTTCATTGTGTGCTCTTGTTCTTAGGGATATGCAAACTTTATTAGTCAGCTCAGCTTTCAAGCTCTGTGTGCTTTTGTGTTTGAGAATTGGGAATCAGGTACTTTTACAGTTAGCCTAAGGGGAGAGCTGAGCAGGAGGAGCCTTTGTGAATAATCAGGGTTGACATCTCCAACGTTATTCCTTCATTATAAATATTGTTAAAGGAGCTGTGACCACCATGGGCTCAAACAGAACAGAGCATGGAGGGGAAGAAAAAGACAGCCTTTGATATCCGCTCTTTACTAGTTATCACTCCACTGATGACACTGGCATTGACAGGTCTCTTAGATTTGGCTGCCTTTTTTTTGGAAAGTTTTTCTTCTATTAGCATAATTATTCTGTCTGTTGAAGGCTGAGTTCATTGTACAAATTGTCAAGGCTGGGAACACTACTTAATGTTGGTGCTTGTAAATTTTCTTAAATGTTGTGTGCCTAATAGATGGGTAGAGCATTCCGATTGCATCAACTGTTTTTCACTGCCTTCCTTAACTGGATTTACCAAATACCCCTACCATTAATGAATCACACTCTCTTTAAGAGATATATAATCTAAATGATTGTTTTGCTTCCCTCTTGCAACACTCTTTAAATAGAACCTTGCTCTAAGCTTTATTCTCTGTCTTTTTAATTTAATTGTGTAGGAAAACAGTTGCTCAAGCCTTGACTTTTTGAGTGTTTTCCTCTTTTAGGAAACTAAAATGTATTTTTGCTATCACAATCAAGCTCTCTACTGTATTAAATATTACTGAGAGGGAAAATTCTGTTTAGTGGGATGATTAGTTCTCCAAAGGGTTAGCACAGCTTCATGGGACATGTAGCATAAATTTTCTGTTCATAAAATACTTTGAAGTTTTAATGGGTATAAAAGTTAAAAATACAATCAGATTATATATTCAGAAAGATCTTGCTTTTGGAATATAATACAAAATGTTTGCTAGTATGAGCATAGTAATTGCTTTATCAGATATCCTTTGTTCTGGCACATATATTTTCCTTTCTTAAATCATGGACAGCTGGAATGCTTGCTGTAGTATTTGAAGTGCCCTGGGCACTTGTGCACAAGAGTTTTTCTGCTCTGCTCGCAGATCCTCATCTGGCCTGGGTGTCTTCCTGGAAAAATGGCTGAAAAATACTTAGAGTAGCCTGGGTAGCAATCTGTTATCACTTATTATGACAGATAATTACCTCTTTCTGTGACATGGGGAACAGATAAGGTGGCTCTGCAAATCTCTCCCATCTGCAAGTGATGTGAAATGGCATAGAAGCTTCACTGGAAATCATCAACAGTTCCATATGCTTACATTTCTTCAGTCTTTAACTGTACTCTTGGAAATGACTGAAGATAGCTCACTACTTATTCATAAACACGCAAACATATTCTGGGGTAAGTGGGTACAGCTCCGTTAAAGTATTGTGCCCCATACCTTCATGTCAAATAAGATTTTGGGCCCTAAGTATTAGAATATCTAGCACTTGTTAGTGTAGCATACGGTGTTGGAAGTGTCACTAAACAAGTCTGACCATGACGAGTGCAAAATTAATTAAATTTTCTTTTGTAAGACTGTTGGCACATATTGAAAAGTATTTTTCCATTAAGGAAAATGGAACATCGGTTTGGGCTTTTGTTTTGCACGTCATTGAGATGTTGTTAAGTGTGGTGAGATCCCATGAACTCTGTTCAAACTGTATATGCTATGACTGTGTATAGGTTAGACTGGATGAATTTTCTCTTTTATCCTTGTCTTGCAATGCAATATAGAGCCAAACCCCTATGACACAATTCTATGCTGTCTTTGTATCAATGAAAATGTAAAAATGAGTTATTGTGGTTTAACCCCGATTGGCAACCAAGCACCACACAGCTGCTCGCTCACCCTCCCCCCACCNAAAATATAATAGGGAACAAACTGTAAGTCAAGAAAATTTACTAAATAAATCTGGATAGCTGTGTGAGCCTGTAAAATGCCTATGTATACAGACAGATTTCTCCCAGAACGGTGTGTATGCAATTTCAACAGTACTACTGACCTTGTTAGTTTTTGAAATACTGTCCAAAATCGAAATGTCACACTTTCAAGTTTTCATTTCCATTTTTCTTTAGCTTTTGTCCTGCCACAAGCAATCTGATGTTCAGTAACTGTTTGCAGCTGTTTTATTTATTTTTGTCGATGTTGGATTCTGTCCTGCAGATTTATGCAAGAAAGCACTTTATTTTACTGATTTGAAGGCATCTATACATTCTTAATGCAGTATACATGGTAGAAAGTATTGTGCATGTTTTCATTCTCTTTATTAACTGTTTATGGAAAAGTGGTTTTGAATTAATCAGTAGCTCCACTTTTATGATCCTTGTGGGAAGAACTAGTATGCATTTGCTTTTAATAAAAATTATCTGGTTAGGTAAATAGAATAATTTTACCAGATTATGGACAATTTCAATACAATACTCTTTGTTCCTTTTAAATGGGTAAAAATAAAAATTGCAGTGTTGTGTACAGAGGAGTAATGAGAGTCTTACAAAAAGACAGGTATTTGCTTTTCTTCTAGTAAGTCACTGAAGGCAGTGGGACCCAGTTTAGATGTGTTTAAAGCTTGTTACACAGTGTTAACTTTCTGTAGGTCCTGAGTTTTGCTTGAAGAGCAATCTGAACATGGGTGAGAAGCTGGAAGTGGAATTCTATTTGGTTTGGGGGTTTTTTAAAAATCTTTATCAAGCTGTTTGTTTATCTGTTGTGTGATTCTTAATGTAAATATTGTCTCTTTTTCTCTCGGTGGGGTTGGAGGAGAGACATATAAAACCCACTGATGGCTTGGCAATTCCTTTTGTATGCGAAAACAATTATAGAGGTGGGATATTAAAGAGACTCTAGTAGCTCTTGCATGATTATTTATATCCTCTATATTCGCTGTTTTGACGTTATAGACACCCCCCCTCTGAATTTTACAATTATTTTTTATTTATGAGACCAAGTGGTTGGATCCATTCATAATTTCTTTTCTTATTGTCTGAACATAAATGGATGTAAATGTAAGAGCTTGGATTTGCTAGAAGATAACAAGTTACTTGGAGTTTTAGGTTTTGCTTGAGCTATTTGGAGCAAGAGTACATGCAAGGTAACATTCCTTGAAATTTTAGTTTTTGAAGTGCTAGGTAGTCCCGTCCTCTTTACAGGGAAAGCCTCTGGTGTGATTTATGAGGGACTTATGGGTTGGATTTTCATCTATGTTTGCCTGTTCATTAATTGGTATACTGGCACCTATGAATCTTAGGAGACTAGTATCATGTTAAATGGGTAAAGGGGTAATTCTTGCCCCTGTTCCAGATTTTTAAAAATACTACTGTTGCTGTAGGAACTGGGATTTGTCTTGCATTTTCTAACGTCAGTATATTATTTGCTGTGCTAAGGGTCTATACAAACGGCGCCAAATGTAGGTGTTTTGCCTTAATGTCTGGTTTTCTTTCTGAGCTTGAAGAGTTTGTCTTCTCCTCATTTATAAAAGAGGGAGCTGTGACTAAGGGACTAGTTATATCGTAGCTTGATAAACCTTTGTAAAGCAACGTGCTGTTGCGAGTAATGGCCTCCATTCATTATTAGCCCAGTTGATTTTCATTTACACTTGGCTCTAACAATTAGCTTGAGCAGGTGTGAAGGTGATGGAGGGCCAGGGACGCACAGAGGTCAGCCACTGCTCTGTGTGATAAATTAACCATTATTATCTGCAGTGAAAGTGGCTCTTTACGCTTGTCAGCAGCAAACAAAGGGACAACATATCTCGCGTAAAGTGGAATCAGGGCCACTACTGCAAATGTGATGTGTCTGTAATTTTGTTTGGTAAATAAAGGCAAATCCTTTTAAAGTGTCACACCTGTGTGTTTCACTTCAAGGAGGTAAATCTGTCCTGACTTAGAGATGTGTGTGTGTATATATATATATATATATATATATTCNCCAATCGGGGTTAAACCACAACAACATTCTAATCTGCGTTAGAAACTAACCAGGAAACTATTAGTTAAGGATTTGAAACATGGAGATTTTCAGCAGACTGTAATAAGGAGATGACTTGAGACTACTGACTTAAATTCCTATGTTACTAATTTAAAAACACCCATGATTTGTCTACATTGCATTGGCTTTCCTCTAACATTTACTGATGTTTATCCTTTAAATGAACTGTAATCTTCCCCAAATCTAAAAGATGTCCTCTTCTAAAATGTGTGAAATTTGGGAGCAGATCAGGTATAGTACTCTCCCAAACCCCATCTCCCGTGGGATGCTGATGAGTTGCAGAATCAACAGTTCTGCTTGGGCTTGGACAAGTGCAGGTACAGTACTGCTGCTCTACTATTATGAACTATTTGGTCAACTGAACCACCAATCTTTTACTTATCAAGAATAAGTTATAAAGGATCTGCAGACCTTGAGCCTGTGTGAAACTGAGAGAAAGTATAAAAAGGAGAATGTGGACACTTTCCTTCTCATTAAAAGTAGTGAGTACAGTGGACTTGAATGCTTAAATTGTCTGTTCCTACCCAGCTGCCCCCATCCCCCTCATTTCTTCTGTTCTTGAAAGGAAAGCTCTTCCAGGATGAATGCCTGAAGCTATATTTTCATTCTTTGGCTGGCAAAATAGTCCTAGTCCACCATTTTACAATGTATGTGAACTCCCTCCACACACACAGTCTATGTCACAAATCAGTAGGAAGAATATGCAGGTTGTTACTTTAAGTTGTAACCACTGTAGTCTTTATAAAGAATTTTTGAAGGAATTCAAGGCTTTGTTTCAATGTTAGCTTTGATTATCTGTGATGAGAGCAAACGTTTCCTCATATAGTTTTGTGGACAAAAGAGTTGTACCATAACACTCCTCCTAGCATTTGTATTCGTTGCTCATGGTATCTGCACTGTTAGCTCAATCACCAGCCCATAAGCTTGATCCCAGTGGGCCATGTTGTTTTAGTTTGAAGAGACATTTAATTTCCTATTGAGGCTCTTTTGTTTATGTCTAGAGTGATAGTGGGTTTTCTTGAAAAGCCTTTGTTTCCAAACATGGAATACTTGCCTGGCGCATTTGCAGCGTACTTTATTTACTGAAGCACCACTGACTTTGGTACGCTAGCTTACCTAGCAGTCAAATGGCTGCTTGAGCTAATCATCTTCTTTGCCAGAAAGTTAAAGAATTAGTAACCAATCTTATGGAAACTTGAACTGAAATCAACAAAATCGTACTGGGGTATGAGCAGGAAGTTCTATCATTAACCGTCCGTTGTACTTCTTAGGCGGAAACCTCTGAGACTGCCTATGCTGACCGCTGTCTGTGGCGTGCAGTCTGCAGAGATGCCTGCTCTAGTAAGGTAAGGCCTTTCCAATGGCAATGGTTTCTTTGCACTGTGGTTTTACTACATATGTGATAATTACTTCTCAGCTTTCCCTGGGTGTAGTTAGGGATACCTGCATAACCCTCAAAATGCTGGTATAACTTCCTCGTAAGCAATCAGTTGTCCATCTATTGCCACACACAAGTTACGCTGCTGAATGAAGGGTAATGCTCTCCCCATAGGAAGCAGAATGCTGTCCATTTAGAGCTCCTGCTTATCAGAGCATGAGAGAAAGGGGGAAAGGAAAAACAAACAAAAAAAAGAGATGGACATTTGGTTGTTTTTAAGAAAGCAATGTGTTTGTAATAAAAAGGAGAGCTCTTGCAAATAAGTGGCAGTAGTTTAGCATTGCATAGAGTTTTGTTAGAAGTAAAGTGTATGTTTAATCATTTGATTTGTCAAAAGGGATGGTTGAACTCATGGGAATAAATATAATACACATGGGTTTAATTACCATGAATGGGTAGGCTAAAACAAAGTACGCAAAACATTAGATTTACTCTTCACATATCTGTGTATATACATATATAATTAGAGTTGGGTAGAAAATGCATTTTTTCCTGCCACCCACATTTTCCTTCATTTTTTTAATCAAAATAGATAAAAAAGATAGAAAAGCATGCACCAACTCTACCATATATAGCAATTGCTTGTCATAGACAAAGACTAAAAAAAAATCTTTGAAGTTAAAGCAAAGAAAGCTAATTTTACTAATTAGAAATACATAACGCCCTAATTGGGAAGGTTGTAGAAAGGAACAGAAACATTTGCTACATCTGTGTGGTAGAGAAATAGGCATACTTTAGGCAAATACATCTGAGTTTCACTTGGTGGTTTGTAGCACATCTTCAACACACAGGGATCAGTGAGATGCAAAGATACTTTTCAGTAATTCGTCAAAGACTGTGTTGTAAATCAGTGTCAGGGTGGACAATACTTTTGGGCTTCTACTCTTATGGAAGCTAGAAAGCAGATGTCCCATCTGATATGTTATCCCATAAAAAGTGTTGTGTTTTTTTTTTTTTTTTATTGGAGCAACTAATGAAGAATAAATAAAAATATAATTTTTGTCTGAGATATAAATGAACAGGAATGGTGCTGCACAAATCAGGGAAGTTAACAAATGTTCTTTCCAATAGCCTTGGAAATGGAANTTATTGGAGCAACTAATGAAGAATAAATAAAAATATAATTTTTGTCTGAGATATAAATGAACAGGAATGGTGCTGCACAAATCAGGGAAGTTAACAAATGTTCTTTCCAATAGCCTTGGAAATGGAAACAAACAAAAAGTGTGATGTGGTAGGAAGTTAGATGTGTTTGCTCTCTTGAGAGGATGTTCAGATAGTGAAAGGTCAATAAAAAAACTGTTAAAATGTACTTGTCTCTTTGATCTGTATTTATAAGGACCATTTTTTTCAGTTAACAGACACAGGTTCAATGAATTAAAACAGCCTGTTAAGGCTGAAGATTTATCCTCTTCCAAATATCTTTGCACAGGGAGGCATTAGTTTAGGAAGTTTATGATTTGGAGAAGATATATAAGTTAGACTGGGCATGATGCCAAATTTGGTCTACTGCAGATTCATCACAAGCTGAGAATGTAAAGAGGGTACAGATTGCTAATGCTCAGTGATGTGCAAACATCTAGAAGTTCAGCACAGGTACCATTCCTGTAGCTTGAAATAATTTCTAAATCTCTATGTTCTGATCCCTAGTAAAAAGATCTTGTGATGAGGTTTCTTGGGATGTGTTTTTTTCTCCTGCTGAAGAAAAGTAAGAAGTACAAAACTAATTGGGAAGAAAAAAGATTGGGTCAGGTGGGTTTGTTTGTTTGCCTTTTTTGTTCTAACTCGTCATGTTGAAGTGAATTTTACTGACTGGGTTTTATTCAGTCTGAAATTTCAGAAGTTACTTAGTCTAGTTAACATCACAGGACAAACGTTTCCTTCTAAAACTATCCCTGACATGATCTGGAATACATTTTCACATGAAGAACCTTATATGCACTTAAAGCTGTATGTGTGAAGCAGGCAACCATACGTGTAAACACAGTTTAGATACCTGGAGGCGGCAGACATTGATGATGAGGTCATTCATCTTTCTTAATACTTAGAATCTGTCTTCAAATCTAGGGAGCTTTTAGCACATTATCTCTAGTCAACCAAAAGAACAAATTTTTTATTTTGAGTCACCAAAACTTTCACATACTTGCTTGGAGTCAGTGAAGCTTTAAGACATAAATGTAAACTTTAGCATATGTTCAAGTCTTGCGTTGAAACCCTGCCTAAAGGCAGGGGTGTACATGCACAACGGCAGTCAGTAAAATATCACAGAATCTTCCCAGATGGTTCCCAGAGTTGACCAATTGTGTGTGTTTTGTAGTTTTCCTTTTTTTTGGGTATATGTGATTTAAGATGGCAAAAGTTTGAATTATTTTCTGTCAAGTTTATGTACTGCATTAAAAATGTTGAAAGCTACTGTATACTGTTGAGAAGCAAGTTGTATTTGTTTAATTAAAAAAAAAAATCTTCATCCTCAAACCTTGAATGAGCTAATTATGTAATGCTGGTGTGAAGTGATACTTTTGACTGTTGGCATTTTTAAAACTGGCACAAAAAGGCATCATGTGTTCTTTCCTCAGCACTTGAGAATGAAAATGCAAAAGTACAAATGCTATAGATGAAATCTCGCTTCCCCTGAAGCTGGTGCAAATTCTGCCCTAGAAAGTAGAAAGAATAAATTTTACCTTGTTTTGAACAATAAACAAGAAAAGGAAGTGCATAAGAACATTAATAGTTTTAGTTATTCTGAAACCATGTGTTAAAGAAATGATGCAGCATTTAAACTACTGAGAGGCTTTATTGCTCTGAGGAGGTCAAATTTAATTTTTTCTGAAATTATCAGATTTGATAATTATCATAGGTGCTAAATTCATAATTAGTTTTTTAATATGGTTTTGGTGGGGGTTCTCCCCTCCTTTTTCTGTATTTATGTATGGTTTAGGGTAATTAATCATGTCACCCTTTCAGGAATTTATTAAGGCAAATGTGTAGCTTTAAGTACATGAACAGCATCAGCTGGTGATTACCTGTATCTTTCAAGTCAGCCGCATGCTGAAATTCCATAGTGGATTACACCATGCCAGTGATGTAAAGGAAATCCCTTGGTTTCCTTTTCTTCGGGTATCTGAATATTCTACTTCAAGGCCTGGTGCTTTAAAGTTTTTAGCAATTGTTCTTAAAGATGTAAACTGCTTTTAAATTGCTTCAATGGTTTATGCACTCTCTGATTACATATAGCCATTATACATTTATATTTATACATTGCAAATTGTTATATATGCTCTGTATATGAACTATGCATAGTTTTACTGATGCTTTTAGGCCAAATTGAGGTTGCAAAGCTGCATCTCTGAAAGCTTATTTTTAAAGTGAGTTTTTTTCATTTTTCTCACTTAAGCAAAATTCTATTGCTGCAAAGTAAAAATCCTATTGCTGTAACGTAATTGTATGAGTGAGTGCCCCTGTTTAAGTGAACAGTTTATGGTTACTATATTAAAGCGAACGTTTCAACTTGGCTAACACAACCACTGAATAAACACATATTGATATTATAGAACAAAATAATATATTAGTGCATTGCTCATTTGTGCTCTGATAGTCACCCTGATACTATTAGTCATGCGGGGAGTGACAAACACAATTACACTCGAGTGCTAATAGAGTGGAAGGGCAAAACTGCCTGACCTCGGCATCCTGGGTCGATTTAAATGTTTGATGTCTCATTGAATTAGTATCACAGTGTGAAAGACAAAGCTCAAACTAATGGAAATGAGCCTGGACATGCAATACTGCTGATTGGGCTGACATAATTAGAATAATATTCTTCACACAGCTAATAACAAGCAGAAGAAATAAATAACCAAGAGATAACTTAATGACTGCATGCTAAAATGCTCCTTTGAATATGCTAAGGTTAGCATTTTCTATTTACTTACAGAGCACTGGGGGAATTTTTTTCTCTGCGTAATCATTAGCTGTGGTGATCAGCTCCACACTGGTCACTAAGGCCGTATGAAACTATGCAGGTTGACCTAACTTCCCTCCCCCCCACCATCATTATTTAACCCTCAGGGCATTGTTAC
>VZTL01054546.1:0-52764 GCA_013400535.1 Scopus umbretta
GAAGAAAATTAAACCAAAAAAAAAATATATATCGGTCGTCTTCCGTAGGTCTGCGTCGTCACCTGCCCGCTGCCAGAGGCACGAACCTGTGAAGGGCGGCTGAGTTAAAAAAAAAATAAATAAACCCCCTCCCCCCGAATTACGATTTCTAAGAATTTCCCGTGGCTGTCGGAGCCCGGGGTAAGGTCAGGCGCGCACCGAGCGCTGCAGCGCCCGGTGGCCTCGCAAACTTGGCTGAAGCGTTGCGCTTGGCCGGCTAACGCGGTCTGGCCCGTTTTGTATTCCTGTGGCGGCCTGAACCGCGCGCGGTAAAACACACTGCTTTCTCCCCCGTTCGCAGGTCACGGTTGTCGGGGGTATTTTATTTTTTTAAAATCGCCTCTGCCCCTTGGTATAGCACGGGGTTGCGTGTAGCTGCCTTAACCCTGGAGGCTTTAACGCGCCCCCCCTGCCTCTCCTCCTCTCCTCGCAGCTGACTCCCTGGCTGGAAGCCTTCCTCCGGTGCGCAGGCTGTTGCGGGGGGCGGAAAAGCTAAGGTGGCAAAGCTACGTCTTTTGTACCCGACTCATTTTGGTTGCTGAAGTATTTTAATTAAGTAGGTGGTTATTAAGGATAACAGAGCGTAGCATCTTTTCTGCATTTAGGCAGTGCCAGTACTTTGTGGTGATGTGCATACACCCGTGTGCTTTACGCTTGTCAGTTTATAACCTTTTTTTTTTTTCCCCAAAGGCTCTGCTGTGTATTTAGCGATAGCTGTTAGAAAAACTCAAAGATGATCATCTCTTGTTTTATGGATGTGAGCTGTGGAAGAGAAGCTGAGCTAATACTCCTGCTATGGTCCTCTTCTGTTTAAAATTCTCTTTTTTTTTTTTTTCCCCCTAAGCATTTCCATTGCCACCTCTGTCCNCCTGGATAAAGCTGTGGAGTTATTTGGTGAGCCGTGTAACAGCTTCCCTTTGCATCACCCGCTCTTACTGCTGGGGATTAGATGGTTATGGCTCAAAAGTGTCTAATCATTGCTTGATCATCGGTACTGTAAGCCCAGGGTCAACAAAATCCTTCAGAAACTGAAATTCCCCGTGAATTCCAGAGGTGATGGGTATAGATTAAATACGTTTTTGGCCAAGACCCTTAAGCATGAGGGCATGGGGGGAGAAGACGTGTGTTTTATTTTAAGCATCAAACTTGGTTGCTCTTAATCCCTTCCCCTGCTGCTGCCAAGACACCCACCTCTCGCCATTGACTTTGCGAGAGCTTCAGCTCCCAAGTTTAGTTCCCTGATCACACCCCAATTACGTGCCTGAGTAAATGGTGTGAATACCCTCTGTGCCATCCTGGAGGGCTGGGGAAGAAGTCGAAGACAGTAGCAAGAGGAGAGCAGTTCTTCGTTCCCGCTCTAAAACCTGCGGCAGCAAGTGGGCCGATAAGAACCCGAGAGCGGACGAGAGCCCCCGATCTTGTTTAGTTTCCCTGTTTCTAGCACCCATCTGCGCCGTGGATGCCTTTTGTAACGTAGCTGCTTTTAAGGTGAAACTTGATCGGTTTATTCTTTGCCCCCGTCTCCACGGGAGAGCTGTTGGAGAGCCTCCTCCGAGTCTTAGAGCAACTGCTGAATTTCCATCCTCGCGGTGTTTATGGCTGGTTCGTATAATTTGGTTTTGTTCTACCGTAGCCATTTGGTTTAAATGGTTGTTTTCCCTCCCTGATGTAATTAGAGGGAGCAATCGGATCCCCTCTTGACTACTTGTTTTTAAACAAGTCAAAGTCTTGAAGTCTCCTCCTGTTATTCCCTTGTCAATATTCTCAGGATTTCCTTGTCCGTGAAAGCCTTTTGCCTTTACCCATCAAAACCTTTTTAATATAACGGGGAATTTTATGCCTCTGTGTTTAGCTCTTAAGATTCCTGCTCTGTTGTGTTGGCAAAACAGCAGGATCAAACCATTTTAAAAAAATGAATATTTTTGGGGGGGCCTACTCACTGCACTAAGCTCTCAAACCTTTTGACATTCCTTGGGTAATTGTTTTAGGCTAATGAGACAGGGAGTTGCTGGGCTAAATCTGTCCCAGACAAATCACTTCTTGTTAATGACTGTGCATAAACTACAGAAATGATAGATTGGAGAATTACCAGCTCATGACTCTTAGGAATCTGTTTCTCCTCTCATCGTTAGACAAGATGTCCAAGCAAGTAAAACACATGAAGCCTTTTAAAAAAAAAATAGTGTTTATTTTTGTTTTTAGAAATGTAAAAGCTTCTTCCTGTTCGCATGCCTGAGCTACAGCTGGTTGCAGGAGAAGAGGGTACTTCAGAGCTTTGAAAACTTTCTATTTTTTGCCAGAACGGAGCCTTGAAGGTAACTTCATACAGTGTGGACTTGTGGGCGTTTTTTCAAGCTGATGCCTGCGGTCTCTGGTTTGGGAACGCATCTGTGCCTGCTGGCGCGGGCGCTGCCTGAGAGACTCGGATTCCTGCTTTTTTGCCCTCACGGCGCTTAATGCTGGCTCCTATTTGCAATGAGTTCGGAGCGGGAGCAGCAGCCCTCGCATCGATAAGCGCTGTACGTTGATCCGGGACTCTGCTTCTTCCAAATGAAGAATCGGTCTTTAGCTGATGGCGGGCGGGGGGAGAAGCAGAGTGAATCCAGGTGCTGCTCCGAGCAGGGAGACAGTACGCAGGCATCGGCAATTCCTGCCATTCCTCTGCACGGCATATACTATTTTTTATTTTCCCTCCCCCCTGTGAGAGCTAAGGTAGCATCTGGGCCAGGTTCCCTGTGTTTGAACTCGTCCTCTTGGTCGCTGCCGCTGCCTGTGTGCAGGAGTGCTGCAGTCTAATTAGATTATATTAGCATGAATAAGTGAATCTTAATAAATGAGCTTATGGGGGCACTGTCAGGTCAACTTAAACCCTAAATATAGGTACTGGGCAGAGCGCAGGCTTGGTGCAGTATCTGTCCGTACAGCAAAATTAAACGGACATCTCCTGGGAATGCATAAATTCGGCTGCCTCGTCTTGTCGGCCTGGATGCTCCAGTGTCTCGGTGCAAGCAGCGCACAAATCCACTCAAATGTGGGTATTCTTTAATTGACGCTTGGTGGGGAGTTGGAAGGGGGAGTCATGACTGCGGAAACTGTAACGATCTGAGGTGCTAAAGAATGCAAATGTCATGATCTTTTTTTAAGGCTTCCCATTTATCCAAAGGTGCCTTTTTTTTTTTGTTGTTTAAGTCTCTTGAATACTGTGGAAAACAGGGAAAAAGATAAATGGTTTCTGTTGCACGTATGCATGTGAAAACTCTGGAAAGCTTCTTCACTGACTCTTCAACACAAATAAAAAATACTGTCTCTTCTTCGTGCAACCGTATGATGCAAAGAAGTCTTCAGGAGCTTCAAGCCTTGAATTAAGCTGTGCAGTCCGTGGGGGATGGGAGGGAGAGGAGAGGGACAGGAACTGTAAGGTTTGTGGGTTAGTCAGAAGTAAAAGAGTTGCTTTTATGCAGCTCTCCTCCTTGTTTTCTGCAGTCGTCTTTGTTTTTTTGTTAGTGCTTTGTGGCTAACCCCGCTTATCAGAATTCACAGATCCAAATTCCTGTTAGTGAAGAGATGTAGATGATGTTCCTTCCCCTTCTCTTTCCAAGAAGACTTACTTAGAAGAATAGCATTTTTTTCTTTTTCAAATGAAACCTTGTCTGTGCTTGTAGATCACTGAGACTGCATTATAACTCGGAGAAAGTGTTTGTAAATCAGTAATGTGGGCAAGCTACTGATTTTCTCGCACTAATAATCCCTATTATAAATAGCCTTGCCCTCTGCTAGCATTAACAGCTCCCTGCTGCTCTCCCTCTCAGGTGTGCAGGATTTTTCAGTGGTAGGAAAGGATGGAAAGCAGCACTTCTTGCAGGCTTTTGCTTTTTCTCATTGGGCACCCTCCCTCCTGGCTGATCCCGCTGCCTGTGCTGCCCTTGTCTGGATCTGCTCGCAGCCAGGCAGTCCTGCGAAGCGCTGCTCCGCGCGAGAACAGCCGGTACATCGCTAACCGCTCCCCCACTGCAGGAAACATCTTTAAGCTCTTTTATGCTGTAAAGTTGAGGAAATAGAGCAAAACTCCTGGTTTCCTTCAGGTTGTAGTTGAATGACTAACTGAGCATCAGGGAGGGCTTTTTCCGTCTCAGAAGAGGTGTGTTGATGCTGTGCTAATTGAATAGCGAACTTCTCAGCCCTGCCTGACTGGTGTCCAGCTCGTCGAGCGTGCGTTGAATGACCCAGGGAAAATAAAGCTGGAGTTCAGAATTACGTGGGTGTCGAAGGCTTTTAAAGCCTGGTATATTTATGCCTGTGATTCACGGCGCTTCCAGAAACAATCCAGCTCTCATCCTGCAGAGGGGAAGTATCTTGGTCCAGTGTTACCATCTTTTGTTTGGCTGCGTCACCTGCCAGAGCAATATAAACTGAACCTGTGTTATTTTGGGCTCCTTATTCTTTTGCTTGTAAACCCTACCCTGCAAGTGTTTCTTGTAGAAGAAATGCGGGCTTAATTCTGCTTTACATTCTCCCATACGGACTGAAAATGGTAAGCAGGGTATTTTATTTCAGGGATGTGACAACTTGTAGTACATCTCGTTCCCGTCTGCGACGTGAAAAGGTGTCTTTTGTCTGCCTGCAACTGCGCAGGAAGGAAGTTGTTGAGTCCAGGAGATAAAAGCGCTATCTCCTCCCCTGCGCGGGGGCAAGCTGCCCGCTCCTCGGCTTTGCAGTGCTCCGCTCCCGTCCCGCTTCTAGTAGGGCGGAGGGGGAAAATTTTCATGGGAAAATGTGAGTGGACTTGTAATCTATTTGCAAGTGCGTAGCTGTCAAGGAAGATGATGACTAAGCTATTGCACAAGGTGCAGCTCTTCAGGGAGCATACCAGGATTGGGCCGGATCGTGATTGACTGATAAGAGAGCCTATAATACCAGTCAGCTGATAATTTTATTGTTACTGGTTTAATCTGACCACTGGCTATGACTCCTTTTTCCCTCTGCCTATTTGCTGTGGGGGTTTAAGTTGAAAAGTCCATACCCGGTGAGTACAAAGGAAAAAAAAGCCCAATTTATTGGAGAAAGTGAATGGTTCATGAACCTCGGGGGGGGGGAATGCTGGGTGGCAGGAGCGCTTAAAGCCGATGACTTGCATTTGGCTTGTGTAGATGTTTCTGCCAGGCGCCTGCCCTCTGCCCTGCCCCACTGCCAGGCTCTCGTACAGTGCCACGGTGTGCAGGAAGGATGGGGCGTGCTTGCCCTCCCATTTAACAGAAGGGAAAGCTGAGGCCAAGTGCCTGCAGTTGAATGTGCCAAGAGGTCACCAGCAGACCAGCCGCTGATGCTGTTCTCTTGGTCTCCTTTGTGTCCTGGCTCCCAGAGCACATTGCCCCAGCTTTGCTGGGCCAGCAGTTAGCCGGTGAGTGGGAAACTGTTCTTCTGCGGCCGCCGAGGCTGTTCCCGCATTCTTCTTCCTTTCGGGGTCTCTGCTGCGGCGTGGGTGGGAAGCCAAGCCTGGTCCCAGAAAGCGGTCTTTCTTCCTGCCTCCCAAACTGGTTTGAAAAGCTGCCGTGATGATTAGTGCTGCTTTGTCTGCTAAGTCATCGCTTATGTTGTGTGGGGACATCCCAGCTTGGCTTTTATGTAGGCATTGCCTTTTTTTTTTAATGCTATGCTGTGCATGGACCAAAAACCAGGTGCATGGAATCAGTTGCAGCATCTCTTCTGCTCCTTTTCAGTTCCAGGTATACCAGAGAGCAGCACCACAGCTACAGCAGATCGTACCCAACAGATCTTTCGCAGAGTGTTTTCAAATCTGGGAAGTGATGTGAGTTTAGCGGTGCTGTGCCAGGAAGGGCCCTTTCCCCTGGGGTCAGATGGGGACTTTTCTGCCTCCTGGAACTTGCTGTCCTCTGGAGAGACTCAGCAAGTCCTTCTCTTGGACCAGGCAATGTCTGCAGTTCTCAGTGGGGTGTGGTGCTGGGAAGCTGGGAGAAAATGGAGTTTATAGGTGAATGCTGTATCCCATGTCACACCTATCAACCTTTGCTTGTGTAAATACCTGTTGGTAGCATGTGTGGCTTCAGCTGTGATGGGCTGATAAAGGACTGTGCTGCTTTTTCCTCTTTATGCTGCCCTGTTTTGTATTTACAGCAGTGGTGGTGGAGGTCCCTCAGAGCTTCACTTCTCCAAATTCAAACTCTAAGCAAGGAGGAGATGTTTGCCCTAATGTTTGCTAGGAAGGTGGCCTCACCAAGCCTGTCCTAGCGTGGACAATGAGAAGCATTGTGCAGAAGAGAGGCAGAGGTAGCATCTCAAAACCTTGGAAACCACCAAGCTGCTGGGAGGATTTATGGGGCTTGTGTTAGGATTTTACTGGGTTCCCTGGGCTTTCCCATGGCAGCTCAGTAGACTGACAGTTTTCCCTTGTTACCTTCACCTAAGGTCACTTCCATATCTACAGCCTGTGCTACACTACCTCCGGGATTGGGTTGCATGCTAAATTTAGTAAACAGCTTTACAGCTTAGTGTGTGCATGTGTATGTAAAAAACAGTTTGTTTTTTTTTTTTAAAGTAGCTTTTAATGGGTTAGAGCCTAGTTCAAGGTGCACAACAAAGCTAGGCTTTCCCTGCACAGGTGGCAGTACAGCAGGCCGGTTGTGGGAGGAACAGGTACACTTCTTTGCCTCGGTGTACTCCAACACATGGATTCAGTGAGGTGCGGAGCGCCGTGGGAGAAAGGGTTGCTGAGGCACAATTACAACTTGCGTAACGTGGCCTGCAGTCTGAGGAGACATGTGAAAAGTGCTAGTGAAGGGGTTAGGTTTCAGAAGCTTTTAAAGGCTTGTGAAAATTCTTGGTCAGATGTTTCCATTACTAGCCTGCCTTTTCAGCTCCCCCCACCTTGATCTCCAAGTTTCTACGTTTTTTCCGTGCTGTCTGTGTGCCAGAAGAAGAATTTCTGGTGTACTTATTTCTAAGTAGGCTTCTTAATCCCCACTCCCCATTACAGGCTAGAGGAGTAATAGTTTGAGGTGTAACCAAGGCTGGAGGCAAGTAAGTTTAGATCTGTGTGGTTGTGGTGAAGTGTTTGTTCTACTCTAGCCAGGGACATCAAGAGCAACAAAAAAAGCTTCTATAGGTATGTTGGTGATAAAAGGAGGTTCCGGGAAAATGTGGGCCCTCTCTGGAAGGAAATGGGAGACCTAGTTACCTGGGATATGGAGAAGGCTGAGGTACTCGATGACTTTTTTTGCCTCAGTCTTCACCGGCCAGTGCTCAAGCCACAGTGCCCAAGTGGCAGAAGGCAAAGGACTGGGAGAATGAAGAACTGTCCACTGTAGGAGAAGGTCAGGTTCAAGACCATCTAAGGAGCCTGAAGGTGCACAAGCTCATGAAATCTGATGAGATGCATCTGTGGGTCCTAAGGGAACTGGCAAATGAAGTTGCTAAGCCACTATCCATCGTTTTTGAGAACTCGTGGCAGTCTGGTAAAGCTCCCACTGACTGGAAAAGGGGAAACGACCTCCACTTTTTAAAAGGGAAAAAAGGAAGATACACAGTCTCACCTCTGTGCCCAGCAAGATCATGGAGCAGATCCTCCTGGAAACTATGCTAAGGCATGTGGAAAATAAGGAGGTGGTTGGTGACAGCCACCATGGCTTCACCAAAGGCAAATTGTGCCTGACTGTGACGGGGTTACAGTGGTGGTGGATAAGGGAAGAGCAACTGACGTCATCTACCCAAACTTGTGCAAAGCATTTGACACTGTCCTGCACAACATCCTTGTCTCTAAATTTGAGAGATATGGATTTGACGTTTGGACCACTTGGTGGATGAGGAATTGACTGGATGGTCACGCTCAGAGTTGCAGTCAACGTCTTGATGTCCAAGTGGAGAGGTGTTTCTCAGGGGTTNGCTGGAGAGGGACTTTTACAAGGCCATGTAGTGATAGGACAAGGGGTAAAACCCTCTTTAAACTGAAAGAGGGTAGATTTAGATTAATTATAAGGAAGAAATTCTTCATTATGAGGGTGGTGAGGTACTGGCACAGGTTGTCAAGAGAAGCTGTGGATGCCCCATCCCTGGAAGTGTTCAAGGCCAGGTTGGATGGGGCTTTGAGCAACCTGGTCTAGTGGAAGGTGTCCCTGCCCATGGCAGGGGGGTTGGAACTAGGTGATCTTTAAGGTCTTTTCCAACCCAACCCAAACCGTTCTGTGATTCTATAATCCTTGCATGCCAAAGGTTGTGGGACAGCAAAGCAAGGGGAGTGAGAACCCAGAGAAGCATGAGAGAACTGACCTCCATTACTCTGCATTTCTGTTGCTGAGCATTTTTAGGCCTTTTTAACAACCTGGCATGTTCTCGAGTTCAGATCAGTATTGTGCTGATCAGTAAAGCCGAGTGTGTTGGGGCGAGTGTGCACGCATGTGTTATTAGACTGGTTTTGGGAGAAGAACTCTGGGATGTTGGGTTATCGACTTGAACTGAAGATTCGGAAAATGGTGAAATGCATATTTAAAGTCCCTTTACGAAACTCTTACAAGCTTGGACCTTATGGTCAAAAGTGGAGAAAACCAGGAAACCCTTAGAGATGCACTTTGAACACATCTTTTGGGGGGGTTCTTGTGTGGTGTTGTCCAACTCCCAACATTGCGCTGTGTCTGGGGTTACGTAGTGAACTGGATTGTGAAACTGGGATCGGTATGGCTAAGGAGTGTTGCTCCCTTCTGTTGCTGCTCAGAGAAATATCAGCAAGTCTCGGCATTGCTCACCTGGGGAATCAACAGCCACATGAGGAAGGTGGTAAAAGAAAGCTCCTTCACCACGTGGCCCAGGTGTAATTCAAGTGCGTTAAGCAAGTCTGTGGAGGAGCTGCAGCCTTTTCCCTGATGCTGGAGGGGAGCTTAGTCTCCTGCTCTGGATATTGAAGACAAGATGCAAATATTGCCTTGGAGTCTGCCGAAATACTGCACTGGTTCCTGAGTGCATGTGACCTTCTTAAGCTGCCTGCCCAGATCCTAAAGGGTCCATGCGCTGAGAGGACACTAGCTGCGTATCGTTCCTTTGCGTGAGTACCTTCAGCAGAGTGTTAAATGAAGCAGAGAGAGGTTAGCAAGGTGAAAAGAAGCCTTATGGAGAGGAACATGTGGTGCTGCTGTTGAGGAGCACGTACCCTTGGTGTGGAAGTTGAAAGGATGGTGCCTCGGTGGAGCTGTAGCCCGTGAGGTCCTTGTTGTAGCACACGACATGTTTTGGATAGACGATGAGGTGAGCTCTTAGCCCTTTTATCGAGGGCAGCACTACGAGCAGGGTCTTGGAGAGTGGAGAGGGACCTTAACACTTCACCTGTCTCAGCAGGGAAACAACCATAGTTCAGCAGCAATTTCTTAAAACTTCATGTTGTGCTTTTAAATTGAGTTAAAAGTTCCAGCTCCTAATGCAGTTTATACTTTGAAATATACTGGGGTAACTTGTACCGTGCCAAAGCTGTAGCAATTGCTTCTAAAGCCTCTTTTGTTCCTTAACCATTTTGAAACTTTATTTCTAAGACTATCAACAGCATCATGTTCTACAGCATGAGGGATGTGGCTTGGATATGGAAGTGCTATCTTTCTGCCTCTGTGATAACATACTTTAGGATAAATGTTGGACTGTTTTGCTATGGAGCAGTCAGACTAATTCCTATCTGCTGTGGAGGTCTTGGCAATGGGAGTCTGTTCAGCCTTCAGCTGGTGCAAATTTGTGCTGGAGCAGAAAGTCAAAATATCAGTGTGGTAGGAAGTCCATCATCAGCAGAAACTTCTGTGGTCCAGATTAAGTCCTGAATGTACCTCTGCATATTCCCTGTGCTTGAAGGGTTTTATAAATACAGCGTGAACAGTGTTTTAATCTGGCAAATCATTTTAAATTCAATGCACAGTTGTAATAAAAGCCAACCCTCTTTTGCAGGTGTCATTCCTAATGTGATGATGCATTAAGGCTCATTGATTCCTACTAGCAAAAGAGTGGTAGGTGCCTCTTGTATCAGTTAAAACATGTTCCCTGCAGTCCTACGCCTCTGGTTCGCCTCCGTAGCTAAGAGGTGGGAATGGTGAGTAGGAGTCTGCTGCTGTATGGCCAGATGAAGTAAAATACGGCACTCAAGCTCTGTTTGGAGGCTGCAGATTCATCATGGCAGTATCGAGCGCCTCGTTGGATTGGTGATTGAGAGCATTTTCCCAACTTGCAGTCAAAATGCATCCGTGGCCCGTTACTACCCATTTGTTCCTACGCCAGCATTGTCCTCTGGCTTGAACCCCACCCTGCAAGGTATGAGCTGGAGGAAGCCGATCTGTTGGCTGTGGCCCCTGTTCACTTGGGCGTAGTTCGGAGCAGCGTAGCTGTACGTGCACAGGGGGAAGCAAGGGTAGCAAGCAATGCCTGCTCGAGCCTGGCTGATTTTACCAATGTTTTTGTGTCTCTCTGAACCACGACTGCGGTATACAGTATTAAAAGCAAAAATAGGCATGCTGATGCAGCGCTTACCCAGCTGTGTAGGCTGAAGAGGAGGCAATTCCAGCCTAGGGAGGCTCAGAGTACTCATGCTTCCGAAGTCCTAGTTTGGTAGTGGTGCTGTGCGTGTTGATGATGCCCCTGTCAACTTCCAGGAACTTTGACTTCCATATGTTGAGTCTGCATTCCTCCTATTGTCTAGCCTCAACTGAAGTTGCCCTTTTAAAATCTTGGGACTGAGAACCAACTGCATACCCCTGAGTTTTAAACCCTTGGCATACTTGAAAATCTATTACCACTCTGTGAACTTTGGTTGTTTAACCGGTGCATGTTTTTGTCCATTTTTTTTTCCCCACTATGCTGTATGTGGTAAGAAGGGAGAAAAATCTTGCCTGTTGATTTCATCTCCCTTTCCAGCTGAAGAATTATCAAGACTTAGCCTGATAATGGGGTACAGCAATCTCGTTTTCAAATGCTGCTTTCTGATGCTCTCATTTAGCTAGGTCTGTACCACATTTACAGTAATTTTGATGCAGCTATCGCACTTTCTTTCCCTTTAGAGAAAACTGAAATCACTCAACTGCTTAGACATAATGTGTGCAGGAAATAATATCTTAAAACTTCAGGTAGTTAGAAGAAACCACATGAAAGCATCTAGATCTGATAAGATTCGCAGTCTCTGTTAGCTTGCAGACTGTTTCCAGTGCAGGTCAATCTCATTTTCCTCTAGGAATGCAAATAGACGAGAGCATCCGTCTGCTGTCGGCTTCTCCTTTTGTCCGTTGCCGTTTAACAATAGGATGGTTGAGTCACCGAGAGGTTAACGAAGCTTTTTTTTTTTTTTTGTCAGTGGTCCAATCTCTTTTTGTATAGTTGTGTCGAACAGTGCACTGGGCAGAAATAATGGGAAAATCTTGTTGGTGGAATCACCGGGGTTGGAATTTTGCAATACCAGGGTATGAACCTGCTTAAGCCTCAGGCTTTTACCTGTGCATGGGGTGGCTGATTACAAATCCCACTGCAAGGACGTTAAATATTAGTTTCTCTGCTGTTGGGGCTAGGGGGATCTGAATGATTACGGTGGTTCAGCAGTAGCTTCCCACTTAGTATTTAAAATGGTTTCGTTACAGTGAGTCTTTTGGGGTTTGGCATTAGCAAAAGGGTGAATTGTAGCCCTTAATGATGAAATGCGGGAACAATTGCAGCCGGACAGACAGGCAGCGGTCCAGCTCCTCTCTCACTGAGCGAGCAATGCTTTTGTGCCGTGCCATCCCACTGCACAAATGACAGTAGCAGGCTGTTGCTAGATTAATTGGTTTTGATCTCTTTTAGGAAAGGGTTTGAAAGCTCTGATTTTGGGTTGATCACTGTAGTCCTTCAGGCTTCTGCCCCGTTGCTCTGAGCAAATCTATTACCGTGGCTGTCCCCAAGAGCTTCACGTGGGGGGAGTGCGGGATTAAAAACCAGCTATGGAATCTAGTACTGGGACATCAGTGGCTTGGCTAGTGTAGGTGCCGTGGCAAAGTAATTGGAAGGAAAGCTTTGAAGGCACAGCGTTCTGCTGGCAGCCCAGCCCCTTTGCGTGTGCAAGGGATGGAGAGCTTTGAGTAGTTTGGGGGAATGAAGCTTGGGAAGGTGCAGGATGGGGTTGCGCCCTGTGGCGTGTGCGTGAGCTGGGACTTGCTGGATGCCACCTGGGGCAGGGAGAGGCTTCTCTTCCCCTGTCTCTTATCAGCCTGTGGGTGAGGGCATCCCTTGCTCAGCAGAGCTGGGTGGCAGCGGGACTTGCAGGAGTGCCCGCTGGCAGCAACGCTTCAGGAAACTCACCTTTTCCCTCTGGAGCACCTCTCCAGGCTGGGTTTCCCCTACAGTTTGAGTCAAAGCGGTATCACCGAGACATTTGCTGTTTGTCCCAGCCACGTCTCCTTTCCAGGCGTGTCGTTAGGCAAAGACGTCGTCAGCCGACTCACAAACCGCACTTGCGCCGCAGCGTGCTACGCTTCCAGCAGAGATTGCGCTGGGAAATGGAAAATACAGAACTCCTCTCCGGAACCCAACTCCACTTTTTTTTTTTTCTTTTCTTCCCTCCCCTGCTCCCAGGAGCTGCCGAGCCTCCCCGGCGGCTGGCGTACGTATGGCAGTGCCTTCTGTTGGGAATGTTAAAAATACCCGCTACAATTTTCCCTTTCCACATACCAAAATATATTAATGTGCTGTTGCTTTGATTAGTCATTTCCTCTTCCTTTGTTCCTTTCGCAACAGGGTGAAGGACTGCGGGCGCATACTTCAGTAAAGTCTTGTAGGGTTAGAAGTCTGAAGCTAAACAGATTCTCCTAGGTTAATACCTGCCATTGTTGGCAGAAGACTTCTGTTCTTATCTGTTAAACACACATTTAAAAAGTAAGTCTGGATAAAGTCACTTTTATGGTATTCGTACTAAGAATATCTCTGCAGCCTGTTTTATTCTTTGAGGGGGGAAGAAATTCTAATATGAACAAGGTTAATAATCTTACCATGAATTTAATATATTCTTGCAGCAAAACTTAGGTGATACGTTACTATAGGAAAACTTCCAAATTCTCTCATTTATTTGAGGTTTCTTGTCTTCCTCTGGTGCCGTCACCTCCGTTCACGCATGCNAACGTGTAAAGAAAAAAAAAAAAAAAAAAAAAAAAAGCTGGACCGAAGGCCTTCTCCTCTTTTGTTTGTCTCCTCTTATTTTACATTTATTTTTAAAAATATAAACAAGAATACATAATACAGGAATGTATATTTAAGTAATTACACTTACTATATACACTGGGAAAGGGAAAAGGTTTAATTCCAGCTGTTTTTTTCTCTGCAGATTGCTGTGAAAGTATGAGAGGAATGAGTACTGAGAAGCTACTGCTTGTACCTGCTTTCCTCTACCCTTCCATGCTTGCAGAGGCTGAATTGGATGTAAAGAGATGAAAGGGCTGTAGAAGCCTCAAATTTCTCAAGAGATGATCTTCAATTTTTTTTTTTACTTGGAATTTAAGGCTCTGCTTCATTTGTGGCAAGGGGATTCAACTGTGTAATATCCATGAGTGTTGCAGAGCCTGTTTTAATCAGGTTATAGAGCCCAGCAAGGATAGGTGCAGAAGTCTCAGATAAGTACACGTACGCTAGTGCAGCTTGTTCCTGTGTCAGAAAAGGATTAAGCCGTGCTGGCGTAAGATAGTGTGATACCCTCACAGCTGAGACCCTTCACCTGCCTTGTTTTAGCAGAGCCAAGTTTGGGAATGATGCTGCGTGTGGTTATGTCAGCAGATGGAACAGGGAATAAGATGGTTGACGAGCAACTTTGTGACGTCAGCCGAAGGACACGCAAACGGTTGTGCTGGTAACGCAGAAACCCTGTGCCCTAGGAAAGGGGGCCGTGCTGGCTGAAAGAGCCCTGGCAAAACCCCGAGCGAACCCAGCCGGGCTCTGCGGCGCTCGGCATCGGAGCCATCGTATCGTATCTGCTCCTGGTTTTGGGGGACAATAGCTGCGCTCTGAGGCTTTCTATGGATCTGAGGTGAAGATTATACAGTGAATATATATTTATACAATAGACCGCAACAGATGTCAAAAGGCCTTTGTTGAGGTGCATAGTGGCTTTAAACTTGTGTAAACGGCTTTTGTGTGTGGTAAACCCGAGCTGCTATGGACTGTCACATCAACTTGGCTTGTACAAACCTCTGTTGATTTCCCAGACAGCTAATCAGAATAACAAAACAGGCATGGCCTGATTCCTCCCTCCTGTCCAGGTGCTGGGTACAACAGATTTCAGGTGAAGTTGTGCGCGTTCAATGCTTCTGCTTGGCTGACCCAAGAGTCCTGGCTTAAATCCGCACCCGGCTCCTGCTGCTGGGCAGGTTTGTGTTGCAGGAGACCCCTTGATACTCAAAACCTACACGACACGCAGAACTGCTGCTCAGACTGGTAATCTAAACTTGGCTTTGGCCATTAATCTGCTAGCTTTGTCTCTTATTTTTAGTATGTAATCCTGCATTAATATGGCCTTGGCAAAAACCCAAGTTCTAGCATTGCCTGCAAAGCCAGAACTAACGAGTCAATCAATGTTGGGTTTATTGCAATGTATTGTTACACCTTGAGCAAACCCATGAAAGCCATCCATTGCAATGCGGCTGGGCAACGCTGTGGTGAGAACAGTGAAGGTTGTTGTTAATCAAGTCTGTATGTTGAGACTATTAGAATTGTCAACTTAGTTCTTTTCTAAAACGTGGCTAAAAGGTGCAGCTGCCTTGCTGACTGCGTTCGTTGGCTCTATGGCAGCTTTGGAGGGGAAGTGAGACTCGACTGCTGCCCGGCTTGCAGGGGCAGCGCCTCTCTGAGCGGCTGTCCTGACGTCTTTCCTCGCCTTAATATCAGCAGGATTGTTCATGCTGGTGCTTTTGTACGGCTACTTGTGCAGCCTTTTTTTGCTGTTGAGCAATGCCTTCTGATGTAAGGTACGCGATGGAAGGTGACGGATGTAACAGGGGAATCTTCTGGCTGTTCGGAGCTACTGTGTGAGTGAGTGACCTTGGCTGCTATCGCTGTCCGCTTGGGATGCGAGCGAAACCGCAAGCTGAGAAATAATCGGTGTCTGTGTTCAACCTTTAGTTTAGATTTTGCTGCTCTTTGGTCCTTTGTGAGAGTCTGTGAGAAAACGCAGTGAGCGGTTGGGGTTTGGTGTTTTTTTTGGTTTTTTCTTTTTTTTCCCTTTTGTATTTTGAAAAGTATAATTTCCCAGTTCCCGGTGCACAGAAGTGAGTGGTGATGGAGGAGCAAATGTCAGATCTGGTCTCTGCATGCAAGGAGAGCAGGGACGGGGAAACGCTTACCCAAAAGACCGTGAGCTTGCTGCTCGGGTGTTTAAATGCCTCTCGATTAGTTCACAGTGGTGTGGGCAGAGCATGTCTATACACAAGCATGTGAAGGAAGGAGCTGGGGGAAGCCTTGGGGACTCCCTGGAAATAGCGATGGGAAGACGCAGACTTGCTGAGTAATGCCCAGAGCCCTCTTGGGGCGCAGTCCTCTCCTGCTGGAAGAAGGAAACCTTTGATCCTTTATAGGCACTCTGGGAGAAGGTAGGGTAAAAACAATTTGTTATCTTCTGACTTTGGAGATAATAGACATGTGTGTTAGAAGTCGGTGATCTTAAGGGAAAACTTGCAGTTTCTGGAGTCCGATGGGGCCAAGGATGCTTTCTTCTGGCTGTGATGGGTGCCAGTTTTTATCCCAATTAATACACCTTTGGAAAAGCAAGAAGTGTTTTGGTTTCCTAAGACCTTCCAGCCCTGAACGGTATCAGTGTCTTCGTGCTCATGCTTTGGTGAGCCCCATCGGGCAAGCTGCTGGGCAGGAGAGCAACGCGTGGTTTTCCAGCCTGATCCTCGCTCCATGCCAACAACCAGCGTGCGTGCTTTTATCCTTGGATAGATGTGAGGTTGCTCATTCCGCTTTCACTGTTGCTAATTCCAAGTCTGGGCTTTATTCCGCAGCCCAGGTGGTTTCAGGGCGTCAGCTGCTGCACGGTGAAACCTTGCCTTGCCTTGTCTTGTATGAACTTGCCTGGATAGCCAGGCTGTGGTGGAAACCTCCTGCATGCACCTGGCAAACCTTTGCAGGAGGTTCTTGGGCACTCGCCTCTGCTGATGCTTGGACAAGAGCAAGGTCACCTGCCAGGTAGTGGTGGCAACGTTGCGTAGCCATATAGCTTGCTCTCTGTACCGCTGCTGCATTTTGTCAGGTGTTGGTTCTAAAGATCTATTAAAAGAACCCACCAAAACAAAAAAAAACCAAACCAAAAAAACCCATATCCTAAAAGTAAAGGCTTTTGTTGAAGCAAAGCTACTCTTCTCTGGAATTTAATAAATAGTGTGTCTGTGTTAACTAATGTCAAGCAACTGAGAACAGACAGAGCCCAACAGATGGTACCAACAGCGGCATGTTTGGAATGGAAAATATTTACCTAGAGGGTATTTGAAGCACTGAGATTGTGCTCTGCAAATGGCTTAATTGTATCAGTGTAATCAAGTGAAAAAGAGCAAGATTTATTGACAAATCTCATTCTCCTCTTGCTGTTGGCAGCTTGTAGGGGGGTGTCAGGCACTGTTGAGCTTCCCTTGAACAGGTCTCCTTCCCAGAGAAGAGTAACTTTAATATGTGAATGGCTCAGTCTGTGATTTCAAGTGTCTACAGCTTGCTTCTGTTGCTGCACAAATCATGCTGTCAGGGCAAGTATTTAAATGAAAGAAACTGGGAGCTTGAACTGCTGTTTGTTATGCTTCCCCCTCAGTCTTAGTTTTGAGAGGACTTCTGTAAACAGAGCATGGAAATATAGCTATAAAAGTAGAGTTTAAAAAGAATACAAAAAAAGTAGGTTAGACTTTGCCATCTGGGTCAAAACTGGCAGGGCCATTTAGGTTTACAGCTTTTCTAGGTGGTAGGTGCTTTATGCACACCTCTTAGTTGTGTAAATTTAAGTGACCTGTAAGAAGACTGACTGTGGTTTTTTTTTTTTTTTTTGTACAGGGAGCTGTGCCTCTTTCCTTATGTAGGTGGCAGGTGAGATTTATATAAAGTATCTTACTTTCCTGTCATAAAACCAGTGCTCAGGCGTAGTTGGCTCCTCACTGGTGTTCATCGGGCAGTGTGTTTTTTTGGGAGTGGGTAACCCTTGAATGGGAAGGCCGAGGAGGATGTTGAGTTGTTGCAAGGGCTCCCTTCATTCCCAGTGTTGCTCACCTGCTGAAGTTGGCTAGGTGTGAACAAACTCCGAGCGAGTTTGGTGGACTGAAATCCCTGCCTGCTCAGACAGCTCGGCTTTCACTCTCTGCCTCTTCGTGTCACCTTGCAGAAGCTCTGCTGTCTTTTGTGTCTTGTCTTGGGGCGTGAAGAACATGTTTTTTCAGTGACATATAGGGCTGATTAAAAAAAAAACCAAAATTAAACCAACCTAAGTTCCAACTCTGCATTTTTTCATATTTTTTTTCCTTATACTGTAACAATGCTGATGTTAAATGAACTGCTTTTAGGTTTTTCTGGCAGCCCTTTTTCCTAGACCTTGAGCCCAGCAGTGCTTTAGTTTGTGACTTTCTTCATGAGCATTAACTGAGGTGGCTGCTGCTGTATGGATGAGGAGTAGGCATGGAGTGGCTAAACATCTTCTTTAATATTATATTTTACCTGTGGCAGATCTGGGTTTAGTTTCCTTGTCTAGCCCAAGTTGCTGGGCATCCTTTCCCAAAAAGCTCTGGGGCAAGATGAGTTTGGGAGTGAAGCTGTCTTCAGGAGGATCTTGTTTGCAGCTGGCTGGTATGGAGTGTGTTGCTAACTGTGTGCAGATTCAGGAGGAAAAAATATACTGTTATCTATTTGAGGAATTTATTGAAGACAGATACTCCTCTGAGACTTCTTGCTATGTTCCTAGTGACTGTTGAATGTGAAGGCTTTCTTTTAGTCCGCTTGCCAGCTTGAGAAAATCCTGGGGAAAATACCCCAATTAAAGAAGCTGTTGCCTTAGCTAAATCATACGTGGTATCTCTTAAACTGCTTAGTATTTAAAAAAAAAAAAATAAAAAAAATTCCTTGGTACCTATATTTCTCCCCTCTAATGTTAGTTTTTCAGAGACACACAAATCCCTGGAGATTATGTGCATCTTGGGACCCAAGCATTTATAGAAGCTGTGCTTCTAATGTGCTGGGGCTAAGCTATGAGTGACTCATTAGCTGGATGGAGCTATAATTTATTTCTGTCTTCTCAAGCTAATCCCCTGGACCTAAACTGAATGAATATCCTGTGAAATGTAGTATCTGTGCAGGGTGAAACTTGAGATTTAAATGCAAAAAGCAAAGGGTGTGTTGGAAAATCCAGGGCAGTGTTAACTAGCAGAGGAAGTCAGGTGCAAGGATTAATACTGCACTGGAGTTCAGAAATAGTTATTTTCTGTGGCACAGGCTCTGTTTAGGGGAACAAAAGTGCGATTCTTTTGTTAAATGCAGGATGGGAACAGTAACTGTGTCTGTGCGCGGCCTGGGACAGATGCGGTTTGTTCCCCTCTTTCAGAATGACTAAAGGCACGTTGTGAGTTCTTGAATTTACGAATGAGACTGGAGCGTGTCTGCAAGTGGGGAGCCTGGCACGGGCACTGGGGCAGCAGGGCTCTAAGAAACGTGCCCCGTAAATATCAGGTTAAATATCAAATACAGATGAAAGGTGAGTATTTAACCAAATACCTTGAAATTGAAAAGTAGCTGAAGTCGCCGTGCCTCTTGGCAGTAGTGAGGGGGCGCGTACGTGGGATTTCTGCTGGGTGTGCCTTGCCTGGGGAGTTCAGCTTTGAGTGGGTAGAGAGCTGATGCAGCCGCCCCAGAAGGGTGTCTGGGGGAGGGCTGCAGGTGACAAAAGTCCTCTTGCCAGCACTTCTTGGGGGGAGAAGTAGTATTTTTGTGAGGGTGTCTTTTATTTCCATAGCCAACAGGAATGGGAGAAATCGTAAAGCTAAGTCCCGCGAAGCAGTTAAGCTGGTACGTGAAGGCTTTTAAGTTAATGTAGCATTCACTTTTTTCCCAGTTTAATTGAAGGAGCTTTTCTGTCCTATTTCTTTTTGTATGGCATAGGATTTTTTTTCCCCTAGAGATTGCTTCTGTTTTTTCCTAGACAGCTTGTCAACCTAATACAGAAGTATAAATGGGAATGGAGAAACTTGTTTAGTAATTGTAGATTGTTGGAGGACAACTGGAAATGGTGAGCCAAATACCCCATGGCAAGGATGCCACTTCATGAAGAGCTCTGACAAGGGAAGGATGGTGAAGGATGTCGTCTTGTCATTCTGCATACAAACCAGCAGCAACGGTATCCCTCTAGAAGTGATTTTTAAATGTCCTTGCTCATGCTGGGCTGAGATGGGGAAATTAGTGTATTGCTATCAGAGCAGAGCTCTTGTTTGCCATTCCCAAGTGTCCTTAATCAATTCTAGGTACATCCCGAGGCTTTTACTTGTTTGGTTTTTTTTCTGAGCCCTGCTTTTATGTGAAAGGCTGGATTTGGGTATGTGAAATTCCCCACTGTACTTGGGAGATAGAATCTGCGTGCCTCTGATCATGGTGTCAGGGTGGAAGCGTTCATTTGGCTTGCTCTCTACTTCACCCTGGTGCGTGAGAGGAGGACGGGAGCCGCAGTTGAGTCCATGGCGGTTCTGAAACCCATCATTGCAACGCTGTGCTCTAGATCGGCGTAGGGCGCAAACAATCCCGTCGTACGTGTGGAGATAAGCGCAGGGAGAGGAGAGCAGGGTAGTGGATGGAGGCTCAGCAGAGCTTGCATTGCTCAGCCAGCTCTGAGATAAGACCTCACCTTGCCCAGTACATGTTCCCCACTCAGACTAGCTGTTACAATTATATATTTATGGCTCCTCTTGGAAGCAGCTGAAGCTTTAAATGTGTCTAGCCACTCTGGTCTCAAGGCAACAGTCACTTTCTGCTTATAGTTGGTCCTGCTGCGAAGACCATCATGCCTCCTGACACTTGATGTCTTGAGCCTTTATAATGTGTGTTTTGCCAAGCGCGTGATTCAACCTGAGCATCTGGTGTCGGGTGCTGGGAAATGTGTGGGGACGGCTGCAGGGTGTGATTGCTTCAGCCAGGCTGGGACAATCGGGTGAATTTACGGCCACGTGCGTGCTTGCGTATCAGCAAGGCAGAGGTGGGCTGCTCTGGGCTCTTTGTGGTTAGGTATTGTAATTGTTTCAGTAATGTATTGTAATGATCAACTTAATTACACTTGTGAAAAGTCTGCTTAATTACATATTTACTTTGGGGATTGGCTTTTCCCGTAAGCATTCAATATTGACTTTGCCCAAGACAAGGTTTCAAGATCTGCTTCCTTCAAGAGAAGACTAATACTAGATCACTTAGTGCAGGAGCAGGTTTTATCAAGTAGCTGTAACTAATTATTTTGAAAGCTCCAGCTTAGTTTTGAGCATTTTTCTTCCCAAAAGACAAGCTTTTCCTCCCATCCTTCTCAGCCCTTCTGAAACTTTCTGGGTTCGATGTAATTCTAGACCCAAGCCTTTTTGGTGAGCTGTGTGCACGCAGAAAACAAATACAAACTGGGAGGAGGCTTAATGTTAGGACAACTGATGAATAATTAGTGCATTGAAATACTAGTCTTTTATTTGGATAACTTAATAGCCAAATTAGAGTTCCCACTCCTTGCTTTCTGTGCTGCTCAATGCACGGTACAAATATATTATCATGGTAACTCCTCCCTGTCCAGAAACTATTAGATGTAACAACTCTTCTGTCTTGACCTAGAGCCAGGCTCCAAACCAAGCTCTTGTCAATGTGGCAGGATGACAAGCCAGTTTCCAATAGCAGCTTCCAGCACAGCCAGGAGTTGAGGTAAAAAGAACCAAACCATCCCGCTAAGTGCAATACCAGCAGGTATTTAAAGAGTAATCCTCTGTCTGCCCAGAAGCAAGGAGAGCCTGACTTCTCCCTGCACTGTGCAACTTCTATATGGACTTTATTCCCTATGCCCCCAGTGGGCACATCTATTTTCTTTTTCTAAGTGGCAGTGGAAATACTCCAAGCCATATTGCTTGAAGGTGTGGGGCAGTCCCCCTACTTTTTTAAGGTGGTCTTGCTTATGGCTGACAGTATGAGTTTCCTCAAGTGTTGCTGGGGACCTTTGCATATGCGTTGGCTGTGTTGGGGGATGCTGCAGTTGGGCAGTGGTTGCAGAGGAGGTGGTAAAGATTATGGGAGGCACAACCTGGGTTAGGACCCTTGCCTTTCATTCCCAAGAGAGCGGGTCTCCCAAGGGACAGTTGAGTTGAAGAGTTGACTTTTCTTGTGTGGAAGAAAATGTAGTTGACGCACGTGCTTTCCATGGTGGTTTTTCAACTGAGTTGGTGAATCAGGAGTTACGCTTGCTTAATTAGTTTTGATTGTGTCTTTCAATGGTTGGTGCTTCCCCACCCCCAGCTTTCGAACAAACAGTCTGGAGAGGATTTGAATTCTTCCTGCAAAAATCCCGGTCTGTTCATAGTGATCAATTCTGAAATGGGAAAACTGGTCTTGTCTTGGCCCCAAAATTAGTTTTTTAGCTTCATTCTGACTTTTTTTTATTAACTCCATGGTTCTTGCTTTAAGGAAAGATAATTCTCTGAGCATAAACAGTGTTTTCAGCAAAGTATCCTGGAGTCATCTGGTCTGTTAGTGCCCTCGAAGCTGTACATTGTTACATGCACAAAATAAGTAACAGATCTTCTTGTTTTCCTATAAATGCGTGGAATTTTCATGAGTTTAAAGCTGGGTTTTAGACTTCAAAAAGCAGTTTTGAAAATACCTGATTCTTTATGGTTGACTAAGATTTAGGGCTCTCTCCCTTCTTCCCCTCATTCCACTTCTGAAGCTGTCATAAATCTGGGAACAAAAGGAAGTTGAAATTTAACTCCCACTTGCCAAGATAAAAATCTAATTCGTTATGTTTGATTTACAGCAAAAAAAAAAAAAAGTTGCTCTTCATGTACTGGTCCTTATTTCACAGCTCTGAAAGTGCTGCCTCGTGTATTTCTGAAATCAAAAACTTTAACTTTATGAAATTTACTTGGGAAGGGAGAATGAGGAAGATTAAAAAGAAAAGTAAGGGAAGAGGAGAACTAACTGCTCTCTTCCAAGAACAGCAGTCTTGCAAACTGTGGTTCCTTCCTATCATGTTTAAGAACTTTGAAATAAATGGTAAATGACTCCAGAAGTTGTTCCACAATTGATACAGTTTGGTAATTTTATTAAAAGCTATTTTAAGGCTTCTCTGAAACTATGACAAAGCTTATTTTATTATTATAGTTGGTGGGGGAAAAACATCGAGGATAACCTGTTCAAAACCTAATTTTTTTTCTGTTTGTTTTTTCCCCTATAGGTTTTTTTTAAAATATAGCTAAGAAAAAGCACAATGGAGTTTTACGAGTCTACCTACTTTATCATCCTCATTCCTTCTGTGGTTATTACAGTCATCTTCCTCTTCTTCTGGCTTTTCATGAAAGAAACTTTATATGATGAAGTCCTTGCCAAACAGAAAAGGGACCTAAAGTTTCCACCTACCAAGACTGATAAAAAGAAAACGGAGAAGAAGAAGAACAAGAAGAAAGAAGCTCAGAACGGGAACATCCACGAGTCTGACTCTGAAAGCACACCTCGGGACTTTAAGCTCTCTGATGCCCTGAGTACAGATGAAGAGCACGTCGCTCCTGTTCCCTTGAGCGTGACTGAAGCATCTACTGGCGTTAGAGAACGGAAGAAGAAGGAGAAGAAGCATAAGGCCATTCAAGATGATCATGTAACTAAGGAGTCGGAAGGATCCAAGTCTTCAGGCAAGAAAGTAGAACCAGTCCCTGTTACAAAACAGCCCACTCCACCATCTGAATCAGCAGCATCTAAGAAGAAGCCTGGGCAGAAGAAGCAGAAAAATGGAATGGGTATCTGATGTTGCATATGCTTCTTGCACAGAACGCCAAAACCGTGTTCTGCTTTTTGCAAGGCCACAGAGTGTCTTTCTCTCAACTGTTCTGCCTGATCTCTATGGGGCAAAGCTCACTTCTAACCTTTTCCTTTCAACGAGCTATTGCATTTTTCTCCCTGTTTTCATCTGGCAGCAATGCTCTGATTTTCCTCCTCCTGTCCTTGCTTTCTTCTACTAAAGATTGTTGAGTGAAACAGAGTAGCTACATCTGTGCTTTGCTCCATGGTTTGGCTACTTTTCTCTCAAGCTGTCCGAATTTTGATTACCTGAAAGAAGTAATTAGATAGTTGCTGTGTGCATTCTGATGGCAAGCTATGAAAAAGCGGAGTCCTAAGAGTGGTTGCTCTGTTAAGGAGGGGTATCTAGGGAAACTTCATAGCAGACTGTGCAAAGCAGATCACTGTTTAAGCACAGGCTTAATGTACAAAGAGGTGTTTGGTGGCTGATTCATGGAAAGAAGCACTTCCAGCTGCTTCCCACCTGCTACACCTCTATACTTGAGTGGAACTGATGGTAAAAGAAAACTGGTTCAGCCATTGTAACTGTAACATCCAACCTATAACAGATCAAAAACTGCAGTCAGAATTGCCTGTGACTGTCTTGACCATATCCTCAGCAGAAGTCAATGTGTCTCAGTGTGGTTGCCTGACTATGACTAGAAGTTAAAGAATAAAAATACCTGGTTTCAGAAATAAGTGAAAACTGAAGTATTTGCAGATCACCCTTTTGAGATGCAGCATAGCAGGTTTGCTACGGGGAGCGAGGAAAAAGAATGACATTGCTGCTTGATGTGGTGGATTTTTTTCTTTTTCCAAAAAAAGGGAGAAAAGAGACCCACCCACTACCAACAACAACAACAAAAAAAATCATCTTGTTTGTGGGTGTTCTCTCAAAATCTCTGTGGCATGGTTAAAATGTGGTCTGCAAGCACTGTTCTGAGGGCAGCCACAACTAACTCTTATTCTTGATTACAGGAGCTAACACCATAACCCCATATTGTGTGTGTTAGCTCTGACAAGAACATTATATAGCACAGGCTGTCCAAAAAGATAAAAAAATTCTCAATAGAAACAACTTTTAAAAGGAACAGTTCCCTAATGTCAAACACTTATTTTCTGCTTCTGACAGTCCCAGTAGCTATTGGGAGCGGGATGTGTGTGTGTACAATACCCAAGTGGGTTCATGGAGGGGGGGGAGGTATAAAATACTTCCTGCAAATGAGAAACTAATATGGGTAACACGTGCTGTCTGCTCTGTTGCAGTAAAACCTGCATTGGATTTGTTAAACTGTTACTTGCATTGCTGTATGTTCTGCTTGCAGATAAGATTTCTCTCTGTCAAAAGACGCGGTGCTGTGGCTCTTGACTCTGCTAATCCTTTCTATTGCTTTAGGATCTCATCTCATATGGGAATTGTATGCGTTTGTTGAGTGCATGTGTGTACATATATACGGGTAACTCTGTGTTCTGGTTCAAAATACATGAGTTTCTTTTTTCTGGGAGTGGACTTTGCTGGTTATTAGAGATTTACTGATTTAAAAGTAATGATGAGAATATCCAGAAGAGCATATTGTCTTAATTGTTTGTTACAGATGATCAAGATACTAAGACTGATTCTGTTGTATCTCCTGCTAAAAAGCAAGACCCAGTGCTGCTCCACCAGGAGATAAAGCAAGAAAATGTGTCAGGAAAGAAGAAAGTCTCTGCAAAGAAGCAGAAAGTTGATAATGGTGAGAATACAGACTGTGACTTAGTTCAGATAAACCTGACTGAACCTTTTTGCCACCTCCACTTTAGTTTCTCTTCCTTTTGAAAAGAAACTGGTAGAAGAATAACTCTCTTAAAAAATTTGAAAAAGCAGGAATTCCAGGTAGGAAAGATGGTTCAGCCTGTGATACGGGTGAATTTTGTGAACATGTGATACCACTGAACATGGGTGATGCTGTGATGCTTTCTGAGCTCTTTTGGATCCAAACATCCACGCTTGAACTCAGGAGTAATGTGTTGACTTAGACTGTAAGCTGAGCTAGCTCTAAGTTGCTCTGAGCAAAGCATGTCTGAAACTGCTGCAGTCATCTGCCCCAAACAAGACTGCAGTTTTTTAGCTGGTTGCTTTGACCACGTTCCTCTCTTATTGTCCTTTTGTTAGCTAGCTGTTGCTCCAAAATAAACTGTTCATCTTTACCATCAAGGCCTTTACTGTTTGTCATCCCTCATTCTCTGCCAAGATGCTGTTTCTTGTCCGCTCTTGGCTCAGTGTGCCTCTGTTTTTGTATTTTTTTATTTTTTTTTTTTTTTTACAATGAGTGCCGTTGTGCCTGTGGCTTTTGGGAAGAGCGTGACCATGAAGTTTGGCAAGGCCACCTTGTTAGCTTCTCAAAACTCTTCTTTACTGTGACAGTTACGAAGAAGTTGGCGGCCGGTGGACTGCTCCTGGAGTAGACAAGTGTTTGACACCGTTTCCTTTATACTTTGGTCAGGTCAGCAGGGGCCAGATCAGTCGTGGACCCTGGTCAGACCAGGGTGGGGTTCCAAGTAGTGTAGCGTTCCTGTATGTTACAAGAACTGAAAGTTACTCCTGGAAGAAACCTACTGATGGGGAACCTAGGATGTGATTGCCTTTTATGGATATTCTTCTGCTTTTCCTGATGCATCCATTGCCCTTTTTTGAGGGGACATTTTATGGACCACAGACGCCCATATGGCACAAATAAGCGTCAGTACCAGCTCAGCCAGCATTAAAGCTAAGCTGTCAGTTGCTGCGTGGCGATAGCTCATGCATTATTTGCATGTGAGCTGTTTTCTTTTAAAGCCACCTCTCCAAAATGGCAGAGCAAAAATTAGCTGCAGTGGGCATCCGATTTAGCCAAGACAGTACTGTGGGGATTTCAGATGTTATTGACACTGCAAAATGTCTCGCTGACATGAAATAGATTTTGAAAGGAGGGGAATAAAATGAGGAGGGGAAGTTAATAAGGAGAAGAAGGGAAAAGATGAAGACGGTAAGTTGATTAGGTGGTGGATATTTCTGCTAGAAGAGAGCTCTCCTGACTTCTGAGCCTGCCGTGTACCTGCAGGTATTTGCTGACTGTTTAAGCGGAAAGACTCTAGCAGGTGACACAAAAGGTCCATCTGCCCTATTCTTCTCCTTAACAGCACTGAGAATACAAAAGTGTTCTATAGCTGGCTCTCTGGCAGCCAGGAATGAGTATTCATCTTGCACTGATGCCGGAAACCTTGCATCCCACCCAATTCCTCCTCTCTCTCTGGTCTGCCACGTGGTGTCTGTTGTCCATCAGCCCTTCAGTCCGGGCTGGCTGGGACAGTGAGCTTCCCTGCTGTGGCATGGCTCTGTGTGCTCTCTCTTGCATACTTCGGGCAGCGTGGGCCAGCAGCTCAGGCACTGGGCGAACGGCAAATCCAGCGTTCTCGCTGGCCCTCTCCGTTGTCCCTGGTCCGTTGCTCTTCCTTCTCCCCTCCCCTGCTTTTGTCTCGGCAGCGCAGGCTGAAAAGTGCTTTGGACAGAGGCTGATCCTCACCCCGTTTATACAGTGCTGTGTGAATGGAGACCTGAGGTTGGTCAGTACCTCTGGGTGCCTCTCTGAATATTAATGATGCCTAAAGCCTGCTCTGACAGATGAGATATCTTCATTAAGTGCAGTTGAGTCTGCGTGTGAAATAAGCTCGATTGCTGTCCCTACTTCACGTTCTGCCTAAATGGTTTAGTTCACAGGTGATGTAATTGGGTGGAAATGCTGGCAATAAGGTACCAGCTTTTAGCAGGATAGGGACAAAAGATTTTACTATATTTGTGCTTCAGGGATGCTGAATGATTTCACACACAGCCATGAGTAAACCGCTCTCATTGATGCGATGTGCAACTTTCTCATTAAAGTGAAATGAAAGTCAAAATGTAAAGGTGGTTCTCTGCTGCTTGTTAACATGCTAAAAGGCAGCTTTGGAAATAGAAATTTAATTGAAGCTATTAAATTACTGTGCATTAGAGACCTTTATTTAATGAACTTACCTGAAGAGCTTTAATGAGTTAAGCTGAGAAGGATAATAGAAATAGAGTATAACTAACTATTGAGGTTAGAGATGCTTTAATCCAACTCTCTAATATGTTATGCACCTTTCTAAAAATGTTGATGTTAATTATTACAAAGCTTTAACCCATCCTGTGGGCTTTTGATTACAGTTTTGGTGGATGAACCTCTTATTCAAGCAACTACTTATATTCCTTTGATGGATAATTCTGACACTGGCACTTTGGAAAAGCGAGAAGCGGTTGAAGTAGCAAAACAAAACGTGAATGAGGGGATCCAGAAGAGCAGTGGCAAGAAACTGAAGAATGAAACGGATAAAGGTAAGAACCCAGTCATGCCATCTGTGTCTGGCATAGCCTGCTTGCAAGCCTGAACAGGGAAAACACGCTGTGTGTGGCTGCAAGACACTGTTCTTGTCTTGTCACTGTGCTTGTTTCTCCCCTGTCTCTGGTGCTGTGGAAGGGGCTTTGCACCAACCAAATCCTTTTAACGCTGACGTCCTTTTGTGTCCTTGCAGTGAGCAAATGGGTGATGGCAGACTACATAAATGCACGCCAGCTAGTTTTGTAGTAGATAGTGCTAACAGTGATGGACTCTAAACCAAGAGCTTTCAGCGCAGGCCGTTGGGGGTCTGCTCGAGAGTGGGAGTGTAGCTTGTATGCTCTAGGGCTGTTCATGGAGCTAGCTGGGGCTGACCAGCAAATGTATATCCGAGTGCAACACGGAGTTACCTGAAGCAAATTACCAGTGGAGATAGTCTGGGGGTTTCCAGAAAGACTTTGAATTTTTCTTTCAATGCAGTTGGAATTGGTTGGGACAGGGGAGCTTCCTTCATACTTTCCCACAGAGGCCTGGAGTGATTCATGAGCATTGTGTCCCACCCCGAAACTTTAAATAGGCCACTGACCTGCTCAAAGCATGCCAAACTTCCTGAGCCGTGAGGTGAGCGCCTCAAATTTGTGGGCAGCCGGAGAGAAGCCAAGTGACTGACCAGTGGTTCCTTGCTCAGGTTTGTGCAGAAGGCTGGCTCCCCAACGTTGTCTGCCTGGTCACTCACTGCGCTCTTTGGAACCTCTCTTTTTAGACTTGTCTTCTAAAATGCTCACTTGAAAGCTTCCTGGCAATGCTTCGTGGTAGCCTCGGATTCCCACTTGCCCGAGGCTCCTCTTGTGCTTCTAGCTCAGTGGCTTCGTATTACTGCCCTGCAGCATCAAAGCCTCTTCACCACCGTCCCTTCTCATTTCCTTTGCAAGCTGTAACCTTCTATATGAGCTCCTAATTCTCCTGTGTCAGCTGGGATTTGCCCTCCCGATATAGCAATCTTCCCCTATTCTAATTGTAAGCTTCTTGGTCCAGGCCAAGCTGGCCTGGACTTAAGACTCCTGGCTGACCAGGCTGTGGTCTCAGGATTTTGGCGTATTCATGGTAACAACATCATTGATGATGTCAGTGTAGCAATGATGTGATCTGAACTCTGTGGCCAAGACTAAGTTGGATTTAGGACTAGGAGAGAGTGTGCCAGAATTTCTTTAGCACTTAACCCCCCACCTCCCTGAAGTCTTATACAGTGATTTGTTTATATGCTTGGTAATTTCTCTGAGAGGCTTAGTATCACCAGTGCTTTTTTGTTCTTCATTCATTTGATTTTCAAATTCTGGAGAAGTTTGGGGTTGTGTGGCTTGGTTTCAATGTCCCTATGGTGAGAAATTTGGATCCTTCTCCATGATCTCTGGGACATTTTCTGAACAAAGTATCACTTTTTTTTTAAGCTTTTCCTTTTTTTTTTTTTATTTTCCCCTTCCAGTCCCTTGATGCACTTCTGTGCACTGGTGAATATTTGACAGAGATACCTGATGCCTTGGTCCTGTGCTTCCATTTACTTAAGTTAGGGGGCCACCTAATGACCTACGTATGTGCAGCCTGTTTTTTATGAAGAAAAGGTTTTTTTTGTTCCTGTAAGACCATTGAGTTGAATTGTGTTTCCTTGTTTGTGTCTTGTTAAACATTGACTGGTTTATCTTCCTACTGCTGAACTCCTTCTGCAGCAGTTCACTTCCAAATGTAGACCGATGGAATATTTTTCTGGTTTTCGTATATTGTAATCAGAAATGTGCCATTTCTTAAATTTGTTACCTTGTCATTTACATATTGTTTGTGGAGCCAGGCTGTCCTTTAAATTGAGAGCTCAGTTTGAATTACTGTCATAATGCACTAAAAAGACTCTTCAAGTTTTCACACTAATGCTACTTTTTCCCCCCAAAGTCTGTGTTATGCTTTGTCTTCTTGCTAGCAACACTATAAATGTTACCAACTGTACAAACAAAGTGGTGGGATTTTTTTTTTTCCCAAAACTGTCAGCTGGCAGATTGTTATCGGATTTAAATCGGAGAGATGTTGTTTTTTGCTGAATGTTCATGACCTTTTGCTTCTTGGCATTTCAGATTGAAATTGAATATAATGCATAATGATACGCCATCAAGTGATGTTTCGAGGCAAAATAAATAATTCTGGATGGAATCCAAAGTAAATATATCCTCCCTTCTGTGTTGCAGAGAATGCTGAAGTAAAATTTAAAGACTTTGTAATGGCCATGAAGAATATGATCTTCACTGAAGATGAGGCCCGTTGCATAGTGGAAGTGTTAAAGGAAAAATCCAGTGCAATTCATGATGTCTTGCAAAAGGTGAATATCCGTGGGCGGGGGGGGGAAGAAGACTATTAAATAAGCAGAAGTTGGAAGAGATGCTGTCAAATTAGCTATATCGATGCTCTGTTGTGATTTCTGCATTCTGTCTTTGGAAGACTTTTTCCAGCTGGTCTGTGCTTGCTTTGCATGCAGAAAGCAGTTGTCAGATGTCTGCGTGCTGCCATCTGCCATCCCAGGGGCTGGCTAGACAGGCTGATGGCTTTTGACCGCTCATAAAGAGCAGACATAACCATGGAGAATAAAGTACATAACGCGGGACGGCTGCTGCAGCTGACGCCTGTGTGTTGGCATGGGGGAAGGCTACGTGGTGACTTTCAGGAGTGATCTTTCACAAATGTGTAAATAGGATAAACTGTAGTAGAAATCAAGAGAAAGCTGCTGTGGCTGTGCAGTCAACCTGTTAGTTCGGTGTTTTGCAAGCCTCTCCATCTTGTAAGTCTATACATTCTAGGCTGCTGAGTTCTTTGGATATTTTTCATAAGAATGTAGGACAACTCAGATTTGGAAGGGACCTCAGAGGGTCTGTAGTCCAGCCCCGTACGTGAAGCAGGGCCAGCTCTGAGGTCTGCCCAGGCTACTCAGGGCTTTATCCAGTCTGGCTTGAAACCTTCAAGAACTGAGACCGCACAACTCCTCTGGGCAACCTGTGCCAGTGCTTGGCAGTTCTTTTTTTAATTTTTGTATTAAGACAGAAGAGAGTAGTGACCCCAATATCTTAGAAATATCTACTCCTCCCTCCCATGAATCATTACAGTTGTCACTTTGTGCTTGTAACATCCTGTTTGTCACACTTGAAGTCTTGAAGTTCTGTATTCTTCTGCAGATATGGTACCAGAACAGAAATGCAGAACTGGATATGTGTCAACTCGACTAATGCAATAGAGTAGCATATCATAATTCGGGTTGGAAGGGACTTCAGGAGGTCATGCAGTCCAACTGCCTGCTCAGAACGGGGTCAGCATAGAATTCGGAGCAAGTTGCTTAGGAATTTGTCCAGCTGGGTCTTGAAAACCTCCAAGGACAGAGACTTCACAGTCTCTCTGGGCCCCCAGTTCAGCGCTTGACTGAAAACCCTGTAGTAGTACACTTGCAATGGTATCCCCCGCTTTATCTGGAACATCAGCCAGCTTGCTTGCTATATTTGTTGTTTTTTTAGGAATATTTTGATAAAGGTAAAACACTAGGATCAAAATGGGCTCCTGGGTTTGTGTACAACCAAAAAACGCATGTTTCTGTAGATGGAAGTGTGAATATTTTCCTATCTGTAGCTCATGTAAGAGGTTGACAATGTGTTTTGTGTATGTATGCAGTATGATACCATTAAAGGAGAACTTCAAAACAAATTCAGAGTGGGTTTAGGGGGCTGATGCTCCTCTTTGCTGCTTCAGTTATCAGACTTCATTAAGTGAAGTCCAAGTGCAAATTTTAGAACGCTTGCCCCTTATCACAGTTATTTCACTTTAGGACAGCATACAGGTGGCAGAAGTGCTGAAACTTCGTGTGTCACTGTGCCAGCAGAGACATAATTCTGTCAACTGGAGGCTCTCCTATGAAGTGGAAGGAGAAACCTTCCCTTTTTCCCTTTGTAGCGAGTATTTCAAGAGACTTAAGTTTGTAGTTGTTCAAGTTGGGTTATGCCTGCTTTGAGCGTGGGTTGGACCAGGTGATCTTGGAAGTATCTTCCAACCTCAATTATTGAATGATTTAGCATCTCTGTATCTCTTTCCTTTATTTCTCTTAATGGCTGTTCTTTTGTTTTCCCCAGTGCCACCACAGCAGTTCTCTTCCAACACAGAAGCACCTTAAGAGCCCATTTATTCTCTTAATTGGTTTCAGTGCGTTTGAAAATGCATTTCCTTCTCTAATGAAATCGGCGCTGCAGGATCCATTAGCAGCAGAATTGGGTACTGGTGGTGCCACCTATGCCATGCAGACAGATGATTTGGGGGCAGGAGGGGGTGTTCCTTCCTCTCAAGTTTGCTCTGCTGCCTGCTAGTGTGCTGTGCAAGTACTTCTGGCATGTATGATCGTTTTTATGTACTTTTGCTGCAGGCTAGCAAGGCTGAGTCGGCTGCAGCGGTACATCAGCTACAAGACAAAGAGAAAATGCTTGCTGCGATGAAGGAGGAGGCAGCCGTTGCAAAGGAGCAGTGCAAGCAGCTAACCCAGGTAAATATAAACGGGTTCAGGCATATAGAGGGTTCAGGCATATAGGGAGGTGTGGGAGAGGAGCAGGGGCTTGTAGGACTAGCAGCCAGCAAGTGCTGATTTGCCAAGATTACTGTAAGTTGAAAGATGGATTTTTTTTTTTTATATTGGGAAAGCTTACCATGACACTATGTTTGGGTTTGTGTGCTATTAATGTATTTATGCAAAGTTATTTTCCAGTAGTTTTTCCAGAGAGTTCATTTACTGAGACTCTTCAGTTGAGACTATTTTGCTTTTCAAAAGGTTACTTTAAAAACACTTCCTTCTTGAGTGTAATATGGTTTGAGGATGCAAATAGTAAAAAAAATTCTCTGCATCGCAGCTCTAATTTGGTACACATTCTAGTATTTGCATGCTTCTGTGCTTCTAGGCACAACAATCATCATCTATACCTCCAAGAAGGAGGTATAGAAAGTATAGATTACCTCCTTAGCCCCTTCAGTTGCAATTCCAATTGCTTCAGACTTACAGGGTTGCTGATGAACCACTCTCAAGACTAGTTTATTAAACTTGACTTTTTTTACGAAGGTTTCAGAGGAAAACAGTTATAGTAGAACAAATAATTAAACAGATAAGGAGTCAACTGGAGGTTCTGTGGGAGGGTTCTTATGTTTTGGCTAGTTTTGGGAGGCATTAGGCTCAGGAAGGTCATGTTGTGGGACAAAAGTTGGGCACAGAAAGCTGGGATAGCTGAAGATGGGAGCAGAATGGCTGGAGGACATGGGAGGTGGGAGTGTTAGCAGATGATAAGGGAAGAAGGGAGCGAGCGTTGTGGGAGCTCCTGGCAGGGCACAGGTAGGTGTATATCTGCAGGTTGGATCAAGAGGTTTGGGGTAGTCAATATGTAACTGTAGGGAGAAATGACTTGTGGTGTGTTTGGAGGGGGGAAAAAAGAAACTCTGGCTCAGGATTGCAGGATGGAAGGGGGGAGGTACCTGCTGCTGAAGAAGCAGAGGGAATGCGTGAAGGAGAATGCGTGAAGGAGCCTGGGTGTGGGGTAGCTAATGTGGTAGGGCAAAAAACATCTGCAAAGTGGTGCTGGTGAAGGCAAGGCAGGAGTTGCGAAGAAGCAGGGGTCATCACGGTGGGGGGGTGGGGTTGCCATCTAGATTGGGGGAGGGAAGAGAAAAGGAGAAATAAATAGGCATTTCTGAAAGCTGGGAGCAAATGGGTAAAAGCAAAGTTGCTGCAGTGCTAAAGTATCTGGATAAACAAGGGAGAAAGCTCAGCTTGACTGATAAAAAGCTGTTATCTTCTAATTAACGTGTTTTTTTGAAAACGCTGCCAAAAGCTACGGAGGACTCTAACGTGCAGAGATGTCCCTGCAGGGGTGTTGATAAAGATGATAACTGGAGAGGATAAATGAGAGCAAGAGGTGCCTGACCTTGGAGGTATTTGGCAAAACACAAGCTAGGTGAAAGTTAATCTTCCCAGGATCTCTGGCACTGCCTTGACAGGGTGGCTGAGTTAGTGAGAACTGCAGCTAGATGGTGGGATTGGTAGAGGGGTAGAAGGAAGCTGCAGTATGTCCTGGCACCCTTCTTCTTGTTGCGTCTTAGCTGATGCAAATGTAACATGGAGAAGGCTTTATGTCGAGCTGTTTATTTGCAGAAGTGCCTTAAAACGTCTGGTGTGACTCAAGTTCCTAAATGCCTTTGTGAACATGAACTTGGGAACTTGGAACTTATTTTCAGTCAGGGGGAACAGCCTTCTGAAGCTAGTCAGCTGGATCTAAAAGAGAGAATGGCTTTAATTTAAATTAAAATGTGGGAAAAGCTATAATTAATCTGAAGAGATGGAGGGTATTCAGGCTAATAATTTAGATCACTTAAATTATGTGTCAAGGCTCCCTGGCACTGTAAGGAGCTGCGTGCTGGGCTGCGTAGCTGGAGACACCTGAAGCTTAAATGGTACAAATATACCGTTCTGCAACAGGAGCTTGCTGAAAGCTGCACTTAATGTTTTTGCTTACTACAGCAAGTGCATTTATATTGCAGAGGAGCAGCTCTATGGATTTCTCAGGTGTCTGGGTTGAATTACTAGCTAATAAATGACTAATCTAAATAGCAATGTGTATTTTCATTTGAAACCTATAATACGGCATCATGCTGGTGGGGTTCAGGGCTTCTCTGGCTGTTGCTGGGTACTAATAGCCCATCTCCTGGCAAAACTGTTGGCTTTGCAACCTGCTACAAAGCAGTTATCTGCTCTAAAATGCTCTGTAGTTTTGCCACAGTTTACCTGTGTTCTTCCATTTTGCTAAACTTAGGATGAAAATCTAAGCTCTGCCCTGTGTGATATCTATCGTTTTAATTGTTAGGACTCTGTGTAATTTGGCCAAACTCAACAGAGGAGACTCTAGCTCTTCTGAGACAACAAAAGATTAGCGTTTAAATTGGCAAGCCTCTTTTTAATAAATGTGAAATTATGCTGATCTTAAAACCTCATAAAGGTGATGGAAGTTTGGTCAAGTCTCATGCTGTAATTTCTCTGAGCGAAAATTGATGCTGACTTGGGTTTGATGCATACTTGCTATATCTTTAGATATCTTAAAACAGTCACTATTAGACTCTAGAAGGGAGCAGCAGATGACTTCTTTCCCTTTTTCTTTTCACTCCCACCCAAGGAGCTGGTTGCAGAAAAGGAGCGAAACGGCCTGCTTACAGCGAAAATGCGAGAGCGCATCAACACGCTAGAAAAGGAGCACGGCACCTTTCAGAGTAAAATACATGTTAGCTACCAAGAATCTCAGCAGATGAAGATAAAGGTAAATGCTTTACCAAAACCGAGTTGATTTTTCTGCACAAGCAGATCAGTGCTGAGAAACCTTGGCTATAGCCAGGGTGCAGCATTTGTTGTTTGCTCCCCACAGAAATTAGGTTCAGTAATTACCCTGAGCCTTGAATGCAGTGTGCTGGTAGCTGGTGTGGTGTAACACATCTGCATGATCATGGGAAACTTTGTGGCAGTTTCCTGCCTTGAAAGACAAGATGTTCTTGTAGGTGTCTTTCCTAGTCTGCAGAAGACTAGTACTAGCTAGGCAGCCAGTCTCTGATCTTAGTTACTTTTGCTTCGTGGTATTCTACCGAAATGTTATTCGGTTAAAGTGTAAAGTCTAACTGAAATACTCAACTCCAGATAGCCACTAATGCTGATGATCATTTACCAGCTGATAAATCTCATTTTTTAAATTATAGTACAGAGTGATACCATAGCATAGTATACAAGAAATATCATTGCCTAGGAGAGTGCTTTCTGAAAATATTTGAAGGGCAGACACTTGCATTTTTTTTTTAAGACCTTTGTTATTCTCTTCTGAAGTTGCATTATATAATGGAGTGATCTCAGAAGAGTTTGTTTCATCAGATTGAAAAGTTTGACTTAAAGCTTTTGAAGAAAAATGGCCCCTCTTATACCAACTTGACTGGTGCTTAGATTTGACATGCTAGTATTTTTTCCTACGTGAATGTCACAGCATCAAGCCCAGCATGTGAACCTCCCAGCTTTAATACTGTATCTTCTGTCTTGGCACTTTGGAGAGTAGCATTTCTGCGGTTTTGGAGCACAACTACGTTCTTCAGCGCAGAGGCAGCTTCCTTCGAACCTATACAGACAACTGCATAACGAGAGGGTCTTGCTGCTGGCTGGGGAGGGTTGAAGGAGATCCGGGCACGACTAGGTGGCTTTTGCAAATGCTGCTGTCGCAAGGCAAAGCTGGAGAAAGGATATGCCAAGGAACCCATGTTTTGGTTCTGCTCCCCCTGCTGATGCGCTGTAGCATTGCAGGGAAGCTGGAAATTGTCCAAGCTTCCAGTTATATAGGGCTTGTGCCCTTGCTTCTATTGGGATTTCATCTATCTGTTGGCCTTAAAAAAAAATAAAAGGGGAGGGACACACCAAGAGAACCCCCCAACAAATGTCCGAGGACTAGCTTGTTACATGCGTTGGTGCTGAATTGGAGGTGGCTGCCCTACAAGGGACTGCTATCTCCTGCTGTGGTTCTTACGCAAACATTTATTTGTGGTTTTTTTTTTTTTTTAATATATACAAAATCCTCATTGGTGAGTCAGCCATTTAATGAAACTGGGTCCTGGAAATGGTGTCAGCTCTATCTACAAACTGGCACTGGTAGAAGAAAGTGTTATAGCTGTATGTGCTTGAGGATTTTCAAAGCAGGCTGTTGGGCTGTAAGACCAGCTATGCTATTGTCTGCATATGCAGAGTCCATTTTTTTTCCTTTGAATCCCGTCTTTTGATTGGTATTTGCACTATTCTGAAGCAGCCTTAGGTTATCAGGGCTTCTCTCTGCCTCAGTTTCAAACTATGTTGGAAATGCAGTTGAAGTGTATTATTGCCTAAATAAAGGATCTTTCACAATCTTGACTTCAGTCTATTAGATTAGAGCTACCCTTTTGCAATTTACATGCTATAATCTGTGTATTGTTAGTTATTTTATTTCATTCTCCTTTGCTTAAAGGCTTTGTAAACTTAACTGCTAGTGTTAATTCACAGTGCATTTATTTTTTTTCCCTTTGGAAAAGTAATATATTGATATCCAGTTATTGACAAGTATCCAAAGTTATACAGCTGACCAGTCAGTATGCTAAATAACACTTTTGCAGTCTTTTAAACAAAGTTGCCTTGATAAATAGGTTGATACACTGGTATAAAAGGAAACCGGTGCTTTTATTTGAGCAAGAGGGTCTCAGCTGCACAGTTTAATTTTAGAGCGGGTATGTCAGGAAGGATGTAAAGCCTCCCCCTCTCCCAAAAAAATCCACTTAGTTTTATTTACTTAAACCATTGTGTTATTTTATCTACTGTTATAAGTTATTGAGTTTTTTTATTTCTCCTTAGTTTAATCTTTTTTGGAATTGATCTTTTCTTCCCCATCAGTTCCAGCAACTCCGTGAGCAGATGGAGGCAGAAATAAGCCACCTGAAGCAGGAAAATGGTATCCTGAGAGATGCTGTCAGTACTTCTACCAATCAAATGGAGAGCAAGTATGTTAGCAGCTATTTGGAGCTCTGTGTGTTTTTAAGCCTTCCCTGAAGAGTTGTTCTGGCTTCTGCTCCTTTTGTTTTCGTCTCCTTGGTGTCTCTGAATTTGTGGTTAAACTAGGAACATGGTCATTTTGGGCTGGGGAGGTAGCTATTAGTATTTGCATTGAGGCAAGGCTTTCAAAACAGATTATTGTCTTTTATCAGTTTGAAGCCTGAGCTTTTAGAGAGTGGGTGCTGAGGCTTTAACAGAAAGAAGTGCTCAGCCACAGTTGGTATTTTTGGCAGGGTATGGATCCTTTTCCTTGGGGCTTTAGGAGAGAGGTGCTGATGCTGGCCTGTTGGGAGAATGACAGCTAAAACTTATAAATCAGTCTTGCAATAAGAAAAAAATACCAACACCCTGCAGTTAATGATACTGCTGGGGTGGTACTAGGATTTATCTGCTGATGTTGCAAATGTTTGGAGAAACAAAAAAGCATCTCAAGGTTTTGTTTTTTGTGAGTTATGACTTAAGCTGCCCTGAGCTGGCAGAGAGGATTATATATATATATATGTTTAGAGTGGCAAAAGCCGAGTGCCCCGATAAGGTGCCTAGTCAGAAGGGTGAGTTGCTGCTAGTGGGCTTCTGCCTATCAAAAGCAAAACCAACAGTTTATATGTTCTCAGACACTTGTTACTATTGGAGACTAGAATGTCAAAACCACTGTCAGGACTTGGAAAGGGATAAGAGCTCAGTATCTTCTTTTTCTGGCTCTGCTGCTCTTGCAGAGATGCTGCTTCCACATGAACCTTTCTGTTAGCAGCTTCTGTGCTGCCAGGCGCAGCTCAGCGGAGGAGCGTTCTGCTCCTCCCGCGTTCTCCTCGGAGAAGGGTACTGGTACCCTGACTTCAGGTGTCCTGTTTGTAGAAATGAAGCACCGTTACCTCGTAGACAGTTATCTTAAAAAATCCTTAATTCAGGCCAACTTAAACAAATGAAAAGCATTTTATTTTTATCTTAGAGACAAAGGGCAGCCTTTTAAATTCCTCCCCTTGGGCTATACAAATGCACCTTCTCTCCCTAAGTGAGAGAGTGCGTCAGATACCTTCATATGTTAATAGATAAGTGAAGGCCAGGAGGCAACATACAGTCTGAAGAGATGCGTGCAGTTAGTCCAGGAGGAATAGTCTTGAGTAATTCTGAGGTCAATAATCCTTTACAGGAAGAGGAAAGGAATGTGAATTTTGATGTGAGACCTTTCCTTATGCTGAGCCCCTTTTGTTTGTAGAAGCCTGTCCAGATTACGCCCATCAGCTTGCAAACCTGTTAAAGGCATTCATGCTTGTGGCTTATTGCTGACCTTTTGTTTCTTGCTCCGTGTGTTGTAGCTGCTGTGCTGATAGCCAGGAGTACCTGACCCTTATCCCTTTACTAGAATGAAGCAGTATGAGGAGAAAAAACCCAACCAACCAACCCCCCCAAAACCCCAAAAATGACAATATGGCCCTCTGGCTGCAAATATAGGACTCGGTGTCGATATTTGAGTAGCTGTTGTTATGCTATGCTATGCTTCTTGGTGTGTGTGTGTTTTTTTTTTTTTTTTTAAAAAAAAAAAAAAGCTGTGAAAATGTTTCTTTTTAGGCAGTCGGCTGAACTGAACAAACTGCGCCAGGATTATGCTAGGCTGATGAATGAGCTGGGAGAGAAGAGCAGCAAGCTGCAGCAAGAGGAGCTCCAGAAGAAGAACGCAGAGCAGGCAGTTGCTCAGCTAAAGGTGATTTGGGTTTTCTCTGCCTGTCGAGTTGAGCTCAAGATTTTATCTGAGCCAAGCTCTGAATGGGGCGGGATGTGAGGTGTGTGAGAATCACTTTAGTTGTTTCCCTGGCCACTAAATCTCTTTGTTTTCTTTATATGTGCAAGTATCTATTTGTGGATAGGCTGAGCCAGCCTATGGGTTTATTTAACTGGGTTTTGAGTGATTACAAACCTCCCTATGAAGTGAAACTTACCCTTCCAGTAAATATCTTTAAAAAGCTTAACTGGTGATGTTGAACTTTGCTTTCTATAAGTGTACAATTCCAGCCAGATTTGATATTTTGGAGCTGTTCATCCAGATGGCATTGTCCTTCTGTGATTTTTATTTGAAACTACATGCTTTTGCTTAAATGTACGTTTAAATTTTTGAATAAATATACTTTTTAAAGAGTTAAAATGTAAATGGACTGGCTTCTGGATGCACTTTTTCTTTGGAAGAAAAGGTTTTTTGTATTTTTTTTTTTTTCCCAGAAGAGAAACCTAGGATTTTTGGGTGAGAATGCCAATCCAAAGCTCATTACTTTTTTCATATTTGCAATTAAGTTTTAATTACCAGAAGTTCTCCTTGCCTCTAGCTCTTGCAGGTGGAGAGTTGGTATCTAGAGTTGAGGCATGTTTTAATTACTAGGTGCAGATTTATGTGATGCATGGCTAGTCTGGCCTCTAGTTTTAATTCCAAACTTGCAGGGCAAAGATTCTACACTTTCATATTGCGGAAACCATCCTGTTAAGAGCCTATAATGAAATTCTATTCACAATTTGCCTTTCAAATTAATAGGCTAAACTACTCTAGGAGGAGGATTACAGGGCACTCTGTTTCTCTGATGTGCCCTAATGGAAACAAGAAACAATTTTACTTCATTGTCATATGTTTTGGGAATAGCACTGAAGAGATGCATGCTGAATGTTTCAAAAATAAATTAAAGGTTAGACTTCTTTTCATCAACTCTCTCTTCAATGTGAAAGGTCCAGCAGCAGGAAGCAGAGAGAAGATGGGAAGAAATCCAGGCTTATCTCAGGAAAAGAACAGCAGAGCACGAAGCAGCACAACAAGGCATGTGTCACAAAATTCCCAAATAATGCTTACTGCAGTGATTTGGCTGTTGCCATTTGTTAAAAAGGGCATTATGGAGTGAATGGCTTAAATAAAGCTCAAGTGAAGTCAGTACTGCTTCAGTACCTGGGGGAAATAGTATGTTGTGATACCACTGTCAATGCTGATGAGAGAGCTGAACCCTGGCTTGCTGGAATGAGGCTTCTAATCAGCCTCCCTGTATTCAGTGAAAGTTATTTCCCTTAAAGTTAAATATTTACTTCTGAATTAAAATCCTGACATTTCTGCTACAGATGTGCAGAATAAGCTTGTGGCCAAAGACAATGAAATCCAGAGCTTGCACAGTAAACTTACTGATACACTGGTGTCAAAACAGCAGCTGGAGCAGAGGATGTTGCAGTTAATGGAGGCTGAGCAAAAGAGAGCTACCGCGGAGGACTCCATGCAAATGCAAGTGCAGGTAGTATTGCTCAAGTATCTTAAGGGTTTGGTTTTTTTCCTCCCACTTTGTGCCTATAGAAATACAGTAATATCCTTGAAATGCTGCTTTAGCAAAGCTTTTCCACTGAATAAAGAATGAGAAAACTGTGTGCCCATCTATCATCCGGCAACTTATGAAGGGAGACCTTGGCGTGTGGTGCTGTGAGGCGGTCTGGGGCCATGGCCATCTCAGACCGGAGAAGCGCTTGGGGCGAGTCAGGAACATGTGCTGACCCAGGCAATTATCCAAGCTGTGAAATGTGTGCTGACCCAGGCAATTTCCCCAGCTATGGTCTGGGGAACACCCTGGAAGAGCAGCCATGTACCTTTGATGTTTGTGTGAGCTCTTCTGGAGTGATCTCTCTTCTGGCATCAAGTGACGAGATGTAGTGTGCACATAGCTCTTGAGGGCTTCAGGGAAACCAAATGGCATATGGTGGGGCTCTTGGTACAGAACAGGTTCTTATGCTTCCGCTCGAACTGGTTGATCTTAGTGGGTGTCTTGGTTTCAGCTGGGACAGAGTTAATTTTCTACTAGTAGCACTATACTATGCTACTAGTAGAAAATTAACTCTGTCCCAGCTGAAACCAGGACAGTGGGGAGGAAAATTGTGTCTCTGAAAAGTGTCTGACGTGTAAATGCTAAACCGTTCTTACTAACATAATCACGGCTAAGAGCTAATCCTAGCAAAAGTTGACTAGCTGCAGATCTCAGCCTGCTTTTCTTTCTGTGCTCTCTCTTACAAGGAGCTGATAGAGCAGAATGATGCTTTGAATGCTCAGCTGCAGAAGTTTCATTCACAAATGGCAGCCCAGGTACAGCATGTTCTCAGACTGTCTTTTGTAGTCATGAATTGTGAACTTTCATTAAAAGTCAGATTTTTTTTTTTTCTTTGTAGCTGGATATGAGATATGTAATGCTGAAAGCAGAGACTTGTTAGCATCCTCTTTTCTAGTGTTTCTCAAACTGGTTTAAAACTTAAGCTTCTGCTGTCCTTTTGGGGGAAAAATCTACTTATTTCCTCCTGTGGTGGCTTTCATTTATAACTTAAGGGTAGAATACTTTTTTGAATGTTTTCCTGTCGGTTTGCACGTGTACAATTCTGTCTTGTCGTTCTTTGGTCTTTTTGCAGTCCTCCTGTGAAGCACCTGATCATGCTTTTCCTTTGTGCATCAGGTTGAGAAACAGTGTCTTATGGTAGCTCCCATATAAAGCTGTTTTGTTCATTCCAGTGGTGATTTCTGTGCAGAAGAAAAAAACAACAAACCCACCAAAAACCCACCAACCCTGCACAATGCTTTTCTCAGTTCTTTGAATCTCTAAATTTTTAGTTTGACTAGTTTCTTTGAGAAGTGATTTCTGTTGTAAACACTGTGTAAAACTTCAGAGTCACTGAAGTTGCTTCCTTGTAGAGCTTGGTCACAGAAACCAGCTCAGGAATGGGCTCTGAAAGGCTGTAACTTCTGTGGGCGCAAGTGGAGACTGTTTCTATGCAGTTGGGTGCTGCATTATTTTAATTATGAACATGCTTGATGTAGTTTTGATTAAATTCAACATCAGACTGCAAATGTGTCATCTGGCTTTGTTTGAAGAGCTTGGGGCTCTAACCCTTTGGGTGGGGAGAGTAGTGAAGGAAGAGGCACTCAGGATTTACAGCATCTTCATGACCTATTCCTCTTATCCCGGCCCTTTAAAAGGGCTTTGAAAATAAATCCCTAAGGAAATTTTACTTTTTTGCTCTGGGTTACAGAAAGAGGCTTTTGGAAGGAGGTGTGTGCTTTCCCCATGTAGCCCCACTGGCCATGAAAATGCAGGGCCATGTTTCCGCCATGGACAGTGGGTGTGAAAGTAGCACTTTGGGGAAAGCGAGGTTGGTCTAGGTGGCACTCTGGACATCAGGGTTGATGAAACTGTTTTGGTCACTGAGGAGACTCTCTGGGACTGCAACTGCTTGTTCCCTTTTTAAATTTTTTTTTTTTCCTCTGATGCTGTTCTCTATGGTATGATCCAGATAAGGCAGTATAGGAATTGCTATAGGGTCCTGTGGGCACAAGCTCTGCAAGATCCAGGATTTTGGAGGAGGGTAAGGCTGGCTAAGGAGAACCATGTGTCTGAAGCACAAATGACCAGGGAAGTTCTGCCACAGCTGCTATCAAACTGGATGTGAAACAGTCTGCAGAGGTCCCTCGATGTCTTTGATAACCAGTGTGATGAGTCTCTCCTTCCCTGTTCTGGGTGACCACATAGGAATAGGGGGGGAAAAAAAAAAAAGGCCACTTGCTGGTTTTATGCTGCTGTTTCTGTTTTAACACAAGTCCTGATACACTGTGCAGGATTTTTTTTTTTTTTTTAAAACTCAAGTGGTTTGTCAGCAGAATGTCCTGTAAAGCACTTAATCCTTGGGAGACAAGTGCTGGTCATCCCCTGTGGCTTGTTTGAATCTGGTCAAGGCCAAATAAGATGGTTCACTTTTCCCTTCATGTTATCTTAGGGCAAAGGGGAAAAGGCATTAGTATGTGCTGGTATTCCTTCAATGTTCCTTAGCCAGGAAATAGTTGGAATTATCCTGTGCCATTTTAAAATAACCAGACAAATCCTACAAATGCTATTCCTGGCTCACTCTAGATGATGATTCTTTGACTTGCTTTACTTCCAGCTATTTTTTTTTTCCTTCTGCAGACCTCAGCTTCAGTCCTGGCAGAAGAACTACACAAAGTGTGAGCATTCATTTCCTCTGGTATTTGGGAGGTGTCACTGGATTTTAATGCATGCCACCTTTCCTCCATGCACGTCCAGTCTGTATGGGAGGGAGTGGTGAAGGAAATGTTGCTGTCTATGCTTTTAACTTTTCACTGCAAGATTCACTTGGGAGTTCAGAAACCGCTTCCTGCGGATTTCCCTTCCGTGTCTGGCCTCAGGTTTGGAGTCTGTACGTGGCTCTATATGTTGCACGGAAAGCAGTGCCTCCTCTCTTTGTTTACAGCTGCCTATGTGCAGGGATCAGCTCAGTGTGCAGGAATGTGCGTGACCATAGGAATTGTTAGTATTGGGGCTGTATGGCTGTGCCAGGCGATGTCTCCCTTTGGGAGACGGGATAGTTGTTGTTTCAGAGCTAGAGAACGTCCCATAAATTTTTGGCAAGCAAACAGCATTTAAAACGGATGGAAAAGCTTTTGGACCCAAAGCGTACTGTCAGCAGGATTTAGAGTAGGAGCTGGGCTTCAGGGCCAGCACATATCTTGTGTTTAGCCCGATGCTTTGTGCACCACTTTCATCCAAGACCTTTTAGTACTGATATGTCATCATTTCTCATTTGTGCAGTATTGCGGAAAAGGACAAACAGATAAAGCAGATGGAGGACTCATTAAGCAATGAACATGCCAACTTAACCAGCAAGGAGGAAGAGCTCAAGGTATAATAAAAGCACGTGTAAATGCCAGCTGATAGAGGGAGAGGCTCATTGGTGTGCATACAAAATGAAGCTTGCAAGGCTGCTGTCTTTGAAAGAGCTGGTTCTAGACCCAGCTACAAGGCTGCTGATTTTGCTCTTCTAGGCAAGGCCAGTGCTTGATGCTGGGAAGCTGCTGATAAGAAAGCTTGAGGTTTTTCTTTGCTATTACCTCTAGACTCCTTCAAAAAGTGACCTGAAATACTTTGCACTGCAGAGTGAACTTACCTGATATACTGTCTCTATGCAAAGTGCAAATATGTATTTTTTTTTTCTCCTCCCTTTAGGTCTTGCAGAATATGAACCTATCCCTGAAATCAGAAGTGCAGAAGTTACAGGCTCTGACAAATGAACAGGTAAAATAGGTGTTTCATTAAATATTTGATTTTACTCTCGTTACACTACCTATTGTGGCATAAATGCAAATGCAGATCCATTGGTTTAAGCGAGCTGTGCCTAAGCATATTAAAGGTGTGAGGCTACAGAATCGGGCTAATATGTGATTTTCTGGAGTTCTTATGGCTGGTGGGAGGCCCGATTCTTACCCTTCTTTCACCAGCAAAATCTGTTTTACTTCAATGTCCAAGTTACTGAAGCAATTTGCCTGGTTGGTTTAGATTTGCAGGACGCTTCACAGGAGCGAATACAACTGTGCTTGAAAGTGCAGTCCTGGCATGTGCGTACGAGGGTCATAAGCAGCCTTCAGAAAAAAACAAACAAAAAAAAAAAAACCCCAAAAGCACACAAACCCCCCTGCCTTGCTATAGATGCCTCTTTAGAACCAAACAAAATGCTTTCCCTCTGTTACTGCTATGTGGGCTGTTCATTACAGAGGTGGAAGTGCAGTCTTTAATTAGAGATAATCCTGGTTGTCAAATGAATCTCTTCGATATTTTCTTCCCTTTGCGTAATTGCATGTACTCCTAGTATATATTGGTGTTTGAAAAGTGCATGAAGACAAGCTTGCCCCTTTCACTCTTGCTGGTGAGTCATGTGCTGAGAGACCAAATGACTTGTTCTAGCTTTTTAATACTGTGGAATGAAAGGTTGATTGAATCATGTGATGTATCCTAAGTCTGTGTTAATCCTCTTTATATCTAGGCTGCTGCTGCACATGAGCTGGAAAGGATGCAGAAAAGGTAAATAGCTCTGGGATTTGATAAACAATGTTTGTCAGTCTTTTATGTTCTTTTGAACCAATGGTTTTTGTAAGGCTTGGATAAGGAAATGTATTTAACTGTTCTGCCGTTTCTCAGCATTCACATCAAAGATGACAAAATAAGAACGCTTGAAGATCAGCTTCGAGAAGAACTTGCTCAGATTTCAAACACAAAAGAAGAATGCAAGGTAAGATACAGAAGAGCTATTCTTGTGCTTATTTACAGTAAGTTTTCCAGACTTCGGAGGTCGCAGAGCAGTTCATACAATTGAATGTTGATTTGTAGAATAGAACTGACTTTTTGGTGCTAAGGCAAATGACAGTATTCTGCTCGCAAGGCAAGAGCAACGTGGGATGTCACAGTAGTAGCAACAGACTGTGCAGCAGAGTAGGAGATGGGGTAACAAAAGTTAAATGTGGTGTCTGCAGTTGTTGAAGAGCGAGGTCTTTTGAAATCTGGAAGAGGAGGTTGTTCAGTAAAATCTATTGCAGTTTTCCTGCATTCCACCTTCTAATATGACTTCCAGGACCTTGGTGTGAGCCTTTGTTGCTTCGGTTATTGTGCTGTCGGGTCTTTTTTCTTTTTTTTCTTTTTTTCTGTCAAAGTAGGTGTAAAAATGCTTATTTTTTTCCTGCTGTCTTCCAAATTGTTTCTCATAAGGCTGCAGCTAAATTGCCGAAGCTTTTAGTGCTGACATCTGGGGTCTGCACAGCAGAGCTGATACTTGTTTCTAGGTGGTGTATGCAGAGAGCAACTTAACTCCTCCTTGCCCTCTGCCACTTTCAGCTTTTTCTTCTGAACTTTAGTTGTTAGAAATAGACCTGCTTCCCGAGAAAGGTGATGACTCCATCTCTTTAACTCCTTCAAAGCCCCTGTTGGGTAGTGCTGCTTTTCTGATGCTTCTGGTGAAAGGTCAGCCAGTCTGAATCTTATAATGTCAAGTCAGTAGGTTTGCTGGTGAGGAACAGAGCAGGTGGGTAGTGGCAGAGGCAACGTGGCTTTTGTAGGGGAGGCCATGCCTCACGAGTCTCCTGGAGCTCTTTGAAGGTGTTACAAGCAGGTAGTAAACTTGGGTCACATACTAAAGTGGCACTTTCAAAGATGTTTTGATGAGAGTCCCTTGCAAAGTCCTGTAGTTTCTCTAAGCTGTCAGACAATAAGAGGGAAGAAATCTGCTCAATTAATAGAATAAGAAACAAAGTACAACTTCGTTACAGCTCGATAGTTGATTTTCATAATAAAGCTATCAACGGAATCTTCAGTGAAGCGTGTGCTGGGTAATGAGTCTGGAATAAGCAGTCTGGAAGGGGGAGTGGGAAGAGGTGGCAGGCTTGAATAAGTCACTGACTCTCAAGTTAGTGACACTTGGGGCTTTCAGGGTGGCAGAACATTTTAAAACGGCAGGTTGAAGTGGTGAAAATGAATAAAAGGAGGAATAATCTGAAATTCCTTAGAGTGGTGGTTTCTGTAGTAACTGTTACCCAGGAAAAAGGCCTTAGAGGTGTTGTGGGTGGTTATGTGCTGAAATCAACTTGGTGCTAAGTAATGGCAAAAATCAGCTGAGGGCAATCCTAGTAGTTCTTGGGAAGTGAGTGGGGAACTGAACACAGATCATCATTGCTGTGATACTGTGGAAATTCATAGTGTGCTCTTGGCATCAATATTGTGTGTCCTTCTAGTCCCTTCCTCCTGTCTTTGATGCCAAGCATAAGCCAGATGCACTAAACGCTTCCACCTGAGGAAGTGCTTCTCTTTTCCCCATGCACATGAAAGAGAAAAGCTAAGTTCAAAACAGAGCAATTATTTTCATCTTCACCATTGCTGTCTCTTCCTGCTTGTATTGTTCCTCTAAGGCTTTGGGTCTGAAGCATGGATCATGTGTCCTGCATTTTACTGTACTAAAGCACCTAGCAATTCTTTAAAAAGACTTTGTAAAACAAAAAGCAATAATAGAGGAGGATTTTAAAATATATATGAGGAATCCAGACTGGGAGCCTGTCTGTTGAGGGCTGCTGTGGGAATGCTGGAGGGCAGGCAAGGTCTGTGGTACGGCCATTTGTCTTCCCAATTTGCCTCTTTCCAGCCTGCAGTTGGACCAAAGTGTGGGAGCTATGCAAACCTCTCTGCTGCTGGACTGCTGGTTCCTTGCTGTGCATCCTCAGTGTAAAGGCAGCTGAAGAGAACTAGAGAGGTGATCCTAGACCATTTGCTTCACCAGATGAGTGTTTTGTAAAAGGCAGCTATCAAATCTTGACATGATGCTGATACTGCTTTAGGAGGAAAATGCAGTTTCTCTTGTCTTTCACACTTGGTACTGTCTGATCCTCTGCCAGTGAATAAAGATGGTAACAGCTGAATTTCTCATGGGAACATAAGGACAAAAATATTAATACAGAAAAGCAAGGAAGGAGGGGGAAGGACGCTGTAGTCTTGTAGCTTCCAAAGAACTCACTGTAACGACTTCTGTGCTATTTAATTACCTCATTGCCAAAATGAAAATGCTGTAGTTAGGGTTTGCAGTTCTGAACTGATATAATGTTTAAATTTCCTTTCAGGTTCTCAAGGATCAAAATGCAACTCTGCAAACTGAAGTTCAGAAGCTGCAGACTCTCCTGTCTGAGCAGGTACAGCCAGTGTTCACTGAGGTTGTATCAAATATCTTCTGTTCTTTTTAACTCCTTCGGTATCTTTTTCTTAAGCTGGCCCTAGGCTGAGCTGGTTGGTGTCAAAGCCTGTTCCTTTTTTAGGCATTTCCTCTGCCATGGAGGGTTCAAGTGAGGCAGTTGACTGGGTCTAGAAAACAGCCATGAGCGTCCAAACAAAACGACTATTTTTTTTTTTTTTCCCCCTCCCCTGAAGAATGCTAGCTTAACACAAGCAAAAACTTATTTCAGCAACCCCTCCCAGTTTTATGACAACTTTCTGGAATAAAAAAAATCCCACGAGCAACCAGTCCTTCCAGGGGAGAGGGCTCTTACTGGGCTGGGGGGAGACCAGGGTAAGATCTTTACCCTACTTGTTTTCTTCCCTCCTGGAATGAATTCTCAAACCAATAGTAACCCAAGATCAGACTCAGGGAATGGGAAAACTATTTACATTGTGATGTCTTTTGTCTCTCTGCTTCTGTCTTTTTGCCCATGGCACACCTGCTGCAGCCAGTCTGACTGGTGCTCACGCAGGATGCTGCAGGTTCAAAGCTGTTGTGTTGCTCACCCCATCTCCTTTGAGAGTGTTGCCTGGGAGAGCTCTTGTGAACACCCCTGACTTCATACCATTCTGGGAAGAGAAAACTTCCTGAAACACTGGAAAAAAGACTTGAAGGACAAGAAACTTTCTTTTCTGCCCTCGTGTCTGCTAGCCAGCAGCTCCCTTTCTTCTGGTGGAGAACCAGATTTGCAGCCTTATTTCCCTGGGTTCTGGCTGATTTGGTGGCCTATCTGAAATAGTGAGGCTGATTTTTTTTCTTGGTAGCTGGCTGATGTTTTTCGTGTGGTCTCTCACAATGTGCTGTTGTTGAGAAATCATAAGTGCTCTGCTGAGTGAGCCTCAGGTGGAGCTTGTGGTTTTGATAAATGGTCAAGAGAGGCAGATTTTTCAGGTACTGAGCTGGCTGCTATGGATTAGATGCCGCACGGTGCTTGGCATGCTTGACGCTCCCTAGCATCACTGGGATCGTGTGTCCCACGGTGTCTTGTTGCTGGAACTCCTGTAGTCTGTCAGTGTGAAATCATCAAGGCATTTGGGCTGGATCTGTACCTTCCCTGAAAGATTGACATCTTTCCAGCGTCAATATTAGACACACGTACCATGAGGACATTCTGCCTCTACTTTATTTTCCCTTCTGGATTAGTGTGGTAGCTAAGGTTCTGGTTAAGTTGATGCTCTCCAGTTACTTCTGTTTCTAAAATNCCAGCATTGATATTAGACACACGTACCATGAGGACATTCTGCCTCTACTTTATTTTCCCTTCTGGATTAGTGTGGTAGCTAAGGTTCTGGTTAAGTTGATGCTCTCCAGTTACTTCTGTTTCTAAAATCCCAAATCATTATTGATCCAAATAATGATCATCCTATTGTGTTTCTTACAGGCGAACAAAGGCCTGCTAGAGCAGATGGAAAGAAGGTAAGCAACTTTTTTTTCTTTTGAATCGCAGACTATAATAAAGACCCAGTTTTGTTGGCAACAGGGTTACCGTTGATAGCTAAACTGCTGTCAAAGGTTAACTCTCTTTTTTCCTAATAATCACTTCTGATTTCTCAGTGTGAGAGAGAGGGATGATAAAATCAAGACAGTTGAAGAGCTGCTTGAGGCAGGACTCATACAGGTGGCTAATAAAGAGGAGGAGCTAAAGGTAAGATCTCTCATTATCTTTTTATGGGGAAGTAGAGGTTAAGTGCTCTTGTGCAAATTGTAGGTTTGAGTGCTCATAATGCAGTCTGAGATCATTCCCTTTGAATAGAAAAAGCATCTGGTGAAGACAAGGTTAAAACCCTTTTGTTAAGATAGACTAAGCATGACCATTGATGGTGTACAGTAAGAGCCTCTCTACTTAGTCTAGAGCAGGTTTTGCTAGGAGGCTTACCTGGTGTCTTTTGGAATAAAGTGACTACATCTCCAGAGCTGTATGTTTGACCTAATCTGCAACAAGTCTGTCTTTAGGAAAGGGTGTTTTGTAAAATCTTGGCAGTATGGGGCACTTGCACGTCTTTGCTTAGTTGGTAATCTGAAGGGTTAAATGGATCATAAACTAGTGACATGGCTGGGGCGATGCTAAAGGAACTTCCTTCCTGTTCTGTTTGTAAAGAAGCTAATGATGAGAAATCTGGAAATCCCTGTCTGTTTTCAGCTGGGTTTTGCTGGAAAGCTGTGTCCTGTCTACCTGGACATAGCCAAGACAATGCTCGCGTTCTTAATGTCCCTAAATTCCAGGTGCATTGCTGACAGCCCTGTACTGGGGAGGGGTTGCCCACTAGCAAACCATGAGGTTACTAAACAGGCAAAGATGTGAGCGCATCACCTTGATGTTTCCCTGGATTCTAGCTTCCTGTAGATTGAAGCTCACTCTGAGTTGTCCGTAATGAATAATTAGTCCGTTGAATACTTTGGCTCCAAGTGCTGCAGAGGGGGTCTCTTTCAGACTTTTAAAGTCTTTCACTTGTTCTAAAAGAAATGACTTTTCCATCAAGCTTAACACTTTTCCTCCAACGAATGAGTCTTTCATTATCTGTGTGTCTGCCATCAAAGGCACTGCGAACGGAAAATTCATCCTTGAGAAAAGAACTTCAAAGTCTGCAAATTCAGCAATCAGAGCAGGTAGGACTTTTCATCTAAAACTTCTATTACACCTAAAGTAAATCTAAAAGAATCTTGCTGTGGTTGCAAAAGTCAATGGAAAAAGGTGAAGATGTCTTTGAAGCCCGTTGGCAAAGCATCCTGTTTTCTTCCAGCGTTGTTCTGGAAGCTGATACTGCTGTCAAATACTTCCTTTGCATAAGTGTCAGAAACGTGGCAGATGTAAAGGTTCCAATTCAGCGGCAGTTCTGGGTTGGGTTGAGTTTGCCACGTACTGAAACGGCTGTGGGTTGCTTTGTTCCCACAAGCCTAGTGCAGCAAGCATGGCTGGTAGGAAGCTCATTCTGCATCAGCTTTATTATGCATATTTGAGCTTCCTGATGTTAATCCACACTTGTGCAGGGGTGACTCTGATAAGAGAGATAAAAACTAGGTAAAATCTAATAAACTAGATAAAATTGTTAGGCTGCTGCATAGTTTACCCAGTGCCAGAGAGCTCATACTCTCTACTCCTTACCCCTCAACACTTGCAGATTGTTTTGCTCTCCTGGTTTTCATTTTTGTTTGTTTGTTTTTGGGTTGAGGGTTGGACTAGATGATCTTAGAGGTCTCTTCCAACCTTAATAATTCTATGATTCTATGATTTTCCTAAGTTGAAGCTCTGTTTTGAACAGGTTTCCTTCCAATCACTGGTGGAAGAACTCCAGAAAGTGTAAGTTACTGGACAGATTTAATTTCTGATTGTTACTTCTGTCTGCCTTCACTCCATGACTACAAGTGTTTTCCTTCCCTGAAATGATTTATTTTTAACTGGGTGAAGTGTGTGTGTGTGTGTGGCAGGAAGCATTATCACTTTGGAAACACATCAAGTCGGATCAATACCTTTTGAAAATCCAGTTGCTTCTCTGCTAAGGAATCAACTTCATAAGCCTAACTTTGACTAGGCAAGGAACTGCACTGCATTGTCAGATAATTGTTTTGCTTCAGCAGGTACTCTAAAAGGAGTGAGCTTGTTTATTTTGTGTGTGTGTGTATTTGAAGTTGAAGCTGGAATGTCCAGTGAAGGCCGAAGTAAGTGTGTGTCATTCCAGGGACTATTGATACCTTAACTTGCATTTTTAGACAGTAATAGTATCTATTTAGCCTGTGAACTACTGGTTATATCAAGCCAGCTTGTTCTGCACTATTCCCAGTCTTATTCCTCCCATTTGTTTCTCCTGCTTGTTCTATGTGGATTTGGGATTGCAGTGAGAGATGGCACCTGTAATAGTGGGAGGTCCTGCTGTGGATCCCAGAGGCTGGTGATGTGATAGCAAAACCAAAGCTTGTGTGTTTGCTCAAGTAGGTGCGTTTGTGCAGCCATTTAATGTGGTTCCTCTGCTCTTTTTAAGGATCCATGAGAAGGATGGAAAAATAAAATCGGTGGAAGAACTCCTACAAGCTGAAATCCTGAAGGTAGCAAGCAAGGAGAAGACTGTTCAGGTATCTGTCTCTGCAGTACTTGCCTTCCTTTCTGTCTCTATGCCACAGACTACCATTTATTTGTTACTGCATGGCATTCTAGAGTGATGAATTTGTAGCATCCATTTTTGTGTCGTTTTTGTGTTTCCATTGTCCAATCCTGTCTGTTTTGTCATTGAAAAGGCTTTGACACAGGAAATAGAGGCTCTGAAAGAAGAAGTAGGAAATTCCCAGCTTGAGATGGAAAAACAGGTAAAATACCTTAGTGCCAGAAGTGTGAAACAGCCTTGCCTTGGATGCGCTGCTCACTCATTTCTGTTCTAGTGCGTTTTCTTTCACTGGTGAATGTGCATTGGGTAAGGGAACTTTTTAACGGTGGAGCTACACTGTTCTTGGATATAAAGCTGTAAATATGCAGTATAGCTACTGCTGTCCTTCAGAAACCACATTCCTCTAGATGCCTGAGCGTTTTGGACTTTTAGTATGAAATTTGGCAAGTTGCTGTAACTTAAAAGCATTGTAGCATTAGCTCTGGCTGGGCATATTGCATACTGTCCCTTTACTATACATGCAACCCTGGGCCATCCTTTGAGGCTGGCACCTTGGAAATCTCAAGTGCTGCAGGTGCTGCTTTCGTTGGCCTTTCTGTGTGGCTAGGACTATGCTACTGGCCCAAATAGTATTTGGTTTCCAGGTAAACCTAAGGCTGTTTGCTTTCCAATGTCCAAAGAAAGCCTGTCTTGGCAGAGTAAGTTTTACTCTAGCTATCAGGAATGCAGAAATGGAGGAGTATTGGCTTTTTTGGCATGCTTGCTGTCTAGCATCCAAAACAACGGGAACCCACGTGTCCTTAGGGAGCCCATTTCTGCAGGCAGCTTAATCCATCGTGCTGTCAGGAAGTTTGCTTGCTTGTTTGTGTGGGGGGGTGTGGGTTGGTGGGTTTTTTTTTTGGTCTGCACTTTTTTCAGTCTTTCTAGCTACGTTCCAACATGCCAGCCCCTTTTCTTATTTCCTTAGCATTACAGTTTTGTCCTTTTTAGGCAAAGCTTCGTAGAATGT
>VZTL01054547.1:544-32006 GCA_013400535.1 Scopus umbretta
CCCCGACACCAGGACTCTCGCGAGGGAGGGGGGACACCGCGGGGGGCACCCCACAGAGAGCCGGGGCCTGGCGAGCCGAGCCTGCCTGCGCCGCCCGCCCCTGCCCCGCTGGATGCCGAGCCCCTGAGGAGGAAAAACGCATATCCACCCGGCCTTTCAGCCGGGGGCTCGCTCGTCTGCAGGGAACCCACGTATCTCGCTGGAAGGAGGCGAGCCCCGCACCAGAAACCACCCTCCCAGCAGCAGCGAGAGCGAGAAAATCTCCTTCCCCTTCCTCCTGCACAGCTCGCTGTCCCCTCCCTTCCCTTTCCCCGAACGCTGAATGCTGATTTCTGAGATGAGAATCTCCCTCTTTGGCCAGCCAGGACTCATGTGAAGGACACGCAAATATTGGATCATAAATAAGAAGCGAGTCTGGCGAGCTCAGAAACCCAGCCCAAAAGGAGCAGCATCAAGAATCCACCCTTCTCCTGCACAACTCACTCCCCACCCAACACACATAGAATACTAATTTCCTGAGATAAGATCTTACCCCTTTAAACAACCACACACACGCATACACACACACACACAGAGTGTATATTATTACTAAATATAATAGGTTAAACCCAGCAGCACGGGCAAAAGCCTCTTCTGTAACTTACTCCCCCTTTTCACCCTTCTGAATGCTGAGATCCTGAGGTAAATTTTTCCCTTATCCACAGCAAAGACTGTTTTTGAACAGGACACAAATATATATTAGATTACAGAGATGTATTAAATTATTCCAGATTTAAATCTATTTTTTGCTGCCAAGGGGTTGGGGGACCAGACATCATTGTGTATTTTTTTTTTTTCTTCCCTCTTAACTCATTTATGGGCGAGTCAAGGCTGCTGAGGAGGAAAAAACAGGATAGTTAGAATCTCTTTATCCTTATTCCCCAGAAGCTTTTTCTCTCATTACTGTGCATTTCCTTTAGAAAAAAGGAAACCTCTTATTTTGTGAACCAAAGATTTATTTTTCCCTTCCTCCTGGCCAAAGGAAGGAAACGGACACAAATTGACACATTTAAATAGTTGAAGAGATCTGTCTTTTGCAGAAAACGAATACCTTTATCCAAATCTGAAATAAATAGCGTGGCGGGAGAAACTGGAATATCTAGCTAAAACCAGGATACTTGCTAATCTCACCTCAGAAGAGGACGAGGTAAACACTAAACATCACCTTGTTCTTACAGGGAGGATTCAGACCCTAAATATAATCAATGGGGGATTACGGGTTTGGAGTGTTAGTGCAAAACAACACTGGAAATAAGTCAGCTTTTCCAGTCAGATTTCATCCACATCTGCAGCCTCCACACCATCATCAAAATGCAACCCCCAGCCCTGCTGCTTTTATAAATAATAACACAGCTGCCAATGGCAGTAGTGCTGGGTCAGCTTGGCTCTTTCCTGCTCCAGCTGCCCATAATATTCAGGATGAGATTCTGGGGTCAGAAAAATCTAAAACTCAGCAACAGGAAAAGCAAGAGTCCCTAGAAAAACAGCAGCTTTCCCCTGGTCAAAGTCAGGAAGCAGGCATGCTCTCTGAATCTGAGAAGGCTAAAACTGAAGAAAATCAGGGCGATAATTCTTCAGAGAACGGCAATGGAAAGGAGAAAATAAGAATAGAATCGCCGGTGTTAACAGGATTTGATTATCAAGAGGCTTCGGGGCTAGGTACTTCGACGCAGCCCTTGACATCCACTGCATCTTCTCTGACTGGTTTTAGTAACTGGTCTGCAGCTATAGCTCCTTCTTCTTCTACAATAATCAATGAAGATGCAAGTTTTTTTCACCAGGGAGGGGTCCCTACTGCCTCAGCTAATAATGGTGCTCTGCTGTTTCAGAATTTTCCACATCACGTCAGCCCTGGCTTTGGTGGTAGCTTTTCCCCCCAAATTGGACCCCTCTCTCAACACCACCCTCATCACCCCCATTTTCAGCATCATCACAATCAGCATCAGCAACAGAGGAGGTCTCCTGCAAGTCCTCATCCACCTCCATTCACACATAGAAATGCTGCTTTTAATCAATTGCCTCATTTGGCTAATAATCTTAACAAGCCACCTTCTCCGTGGAGCAGCTACCAAAGTCCATCGCCTACACCATCTTCATGGAGCCCTGGTGGCGGTGGATACGGTGGGTGGGGTGGGTCCCAAGGCCGAGACCACCGCAGGGGACTGAACGGAGGGATAACACCCCTGAACTCCATCTCACCCTTAAAGAAGAATTTTGCAAGCAATCATATCCAGTTGCAGAAATATGCTCGACCCAGTTCAGCTTTTGCTCCAAAGTCGTGGATGGAAGACAGTTTGAATAGAGCTGACAACATTTTTCCGTTTCAGGTGAGCATACTGTGTCATATCCATAAGAAAAATAACACATAAGTGTGTTAAAATGCCCTGGAAAAGGTCAGGGGTTTGAACAGTACAGTCTGATTGTATGACTTCTGTGCTTGCAACTTAAAAAACAAACAAACCAAAAACATGTCTAACTTAAAATGCCATAGTGTGAATTATGTTCTGAGCTGTGAATCGTGGGGTTTTCTTTCTTTTAATAGTGGTGTTCATATCTGCTGCCCACCAGACATCTCTGTTAGCCACTTTCCTTCAGCTTAAGACTTAAGACATTCAGAAATAGCCGATGAGCAAATTTAGTTGCAAGTAGCAAGTATATCTACAAAAAGGAGTAAGGAAGAAAGTGCTGCCTGATGAAGTATGAAAGATCTAAGGCCTTCTAATGTATTTGAGACTGTACCACAGCTGAGAAAAAGTATTAAGTGATTGTATTTTCATTTACAGTATCATATGGACTTGTAGTGCAACGTAATTTTTGTAGCATTTTTTGGAAACTTAGAATTTTTTACATGATGGTAGTCAGTGCCGTTTGCTTTCCTCAGTAATGGCAGCAAATTTTGGTTATAAGCCATTAAATCATCACCAAAAATAGATCTGGATGAGTTTCAGTTGGTGGTCTCCTGTATTATATATATATAATATGGCCTTATCCTGGCAGGAAGCAGTTCAACCTCTCCTTCTAGGCTGACTTTTTACAAATTTGAAATGAACTGAATAATATTGAACCTAATTTGCAGTAAAAATTAAAACAGAAGTACCCTTCTTCTGACCACTAGTTAAACCTAGCTTTTATGTGTGTGTGTGCCTTTTGTAAACTCCTTTAGGGTGAATCCAAAAACCCAAGAGTTCTTTTACATTTAGTGGGTTGTTTTTTCAAGGTCTTCAAATAATTTTGAAAGTTTTACTTTTGCACTTATTGCAGTATTTCTAGCCGTGCTGTAAGAACCAGGGTGACCTACTTAAAATAAGTTGAAAGATCTGTAGATAAAAACCGTGTAATATGTACCATGTTATAAACGACCCTAAAGAAATATAAATATATTTTACTAATGACTTTGTGGATTCAGACATAGGAACAGTTCAGTTCTTCGTAAATCGTTCAGTTTCTGCTTGGTTTGCAGGGCCTGCCTATGCAGCCTTCTGACAACAGAGCAGCTGCTGGCAATAACTTTCCATTAGAGACCTTTTTTCTACTGCAGAGCTACTAGCTGGTTCAGTATCAGGTAGAGTCCTTGTAAATTTAGAATGCATAATAATAATTGATTTTAATGTCAGGATTTGTAATTAATATAATGAACCTGTGCCCGGCATACCAAATTTATACCCTGAAACCATTAGAAAAAGGGACACAGCTGGAGTTGGTCTTTTTTCAGCCTCACTGCAGCGAGACTTGGCTCACAGTTTAATTCATTCTGTACCCGACACATAGCTGATGTTCAGAGTGACAGAATGAGATCAAGTGTGTCCTTGCTGCTGTGTATAAGGCCCAAATATATACGCAGTGATAGAAATGGGCTTGGTTTGACATCAAGGAAATTTCAGGAAATTACAAAGTCAACCTTGACTTACGGGTTATGTTCCAAACATAAAATATCATACGCACGTATTTTGGTCATGGTAAAGAAATAATTTTTGTGTAGCATGTTGGTATCTGTTTACATAAACACTAAGATGAAGCTGTACATGTCAAGACCAAGTCTGACACTTCTTCATGCCAAGAAAAGGAAAGTGTTGGAGTGAAGTGCTTTCCAGTCTGTTACTATCACTTCTGTGAAGAAAAGGGCAGGGCAGCAAAACAGGACTTCAGCACTGCAGACCTAGAAAGATGCTGATTAATTTTGAAAGCCATCTTGGGCAACTGCTTTTTATAACTTATTTTGTATAAAATCTTTAGCTCCTGTGGTCACTTAGTCATTTGTGTGTTGAAAGCATACTGAATTTTTGAATCACTGGAAACAAATGATGTAGAATTTGACCTTTGATGTCTTTTTTTTTTCTTGATTATGCTGATTGTATGCCTGACTCAAAGCAGAAATAAGGAGTTTTGCTTATTGTATATTTGTATTCATGCATTTATATATATGAAGTATCCTTGATGATGCAACCATGTACTGGACAAGGCTATTCTGTTACTGGAGTCTTCTTAGATTCCTATTTAGGAAATAATTGAAATCTGTCTTTGCTGCAGCAACATAATGGAGTAATTTGATACAACTATCCCTTTCATTTAATATTTATGTTTTGCTGCTTAAATCATTAACAAGTATTGCTGCAATCTAGTGAAAATTAGTTTCTTTAGAAGGCAATATGTAAACCAGCAATTGCTAATATTTGGGGATCACTTTTTTTTTTTTCTCTCAAAGGTTGTCTCTACTCCAAAGCTTGATGAAACACCAAAGTCTGTGTTTAGATGGAAATCTTAGGGTAATCAAGTGCAAATGCTTATTTCCTCTTCAGAGAGGACAACACTGCATAATGTCCCTATAGCCCACTAATGTGAACTACGTCTCACTTCAAAGATTTCTGCCCATGGCCCTTAGATGCTTGCGATGAAGTGGTGCAGATAAAAGAAATACTGTGGTCATCTGTTTGACAATCTTGCAATTTGATGATTGCTTGCATAGTATTGAGAGCTGCATGCAAAACATTGTGCTTTTTGTTGTAAGTGTTTTTCGTTTGAAATTATGTCTCACAACGTTTCAGAAGCAGCATGTCTGTAGGCACCTCTTGTTGCAGAGATGGAACTCGAAGCAAGGTTGGAGAAGACTGTTACCAGATCTGCTAATGAAATTAAGTTTTGATATTGTGCTTTAGCCACTGGGCAGGCTTCCCCCTTCAAAGATCTTTCGAAAAGAGAAAAGCCATTGTTCTTTGTGCGTTCATTTGAAAAGGAAATGGTCTCCAAACGAAAAAATGGTTCCTGAATTGAAAAAGAAAAAAAATTGAGTCTTTTGGATACAACAGCCTTCCCTGAGAATTAATAAATGAAAATGCTTTGACCGTGGCTATTGCATCTTACAAAGTTAGTGAATTTTTAAAATAATTCCTTTTATTTCTCTCCCAGCAGCACTGACAAACTCAGTGCTCAGTAATTGCATTTTACTGCAGCATTGCCCTCAAGATTGTTCTGGCTTTCCTTTTGCTGTGTACTTGCACTTCCTCATGAGAGTGGAACATCCTGCCTGTTATGCAATGCATAAATCTTGCTTTGATAGGCATTTCCAGGTTTCCAGATCTCATCTTCAAATGCGTGACGATGTTTTTTTAAATTGGTCTTTGAAGGCACAAGCAAGTTAAGCAATAGTGTTCAGCTTTCTGTAAAAATGCTTAAAAATAAATTGTATTTCTTCCTGGAATCAGGCTTGAAAATAACTGCCCATTTCAAAGAATTTTGTACATATGAGCAGTTCATTATATCCACTTGTTCAAAATGTTTTTTCCTTTCTTCTACAGTGGCTAGTTTCCAGGTATATAACCCCTTCCAAATCCATTGAGGGTCTGTGCCAGAGAGACTTTCTCTTCCCCCAGGCAGATATGGAATGTTTGGGAAAACACATACGTGATTACAGAATGTGTTTTAATTCTGAGCTATACGTCATGATTTGTTTGCCCATAGAAATGGATTGATTTAATAAGTGCATTAAACAAATTCACAGGGAATTGGAATAGTTAAAAAAAAAAAAAATCTCCTGAATGCATTTGCCAATCTTTCCTCTTGAAGGAATTTTGCAAATTTCTTTACCATGCCTCCTTATTGTAATATTTGTTCTTTGTTTTTGAAGAAAATCATAAATCATGATGGCTGATTGCATAAAATAAGTCCACTCGTTTTGCAGAATTGTATTTTTATTCTAGCAATAGCAATTATTCCAAGAAATTTAAAGCTGTCATTTTAAAATAGAATAAATACTTGAAGTTGGATTTTTAAATGTCTGTTCACCCATTTTTCTATAACTATATCAGCTGTGTAGTAATTAGTGTTTCGTATACTGTTCCCCACAGCTACTGATCTGTGGAATTAGAAGCACTTTAATGTGGTATGACATGCACAAGTTAAGTACTGTGGAAGTTAACACTGTTCTTGTTTTATAAACTTACTACTGACGTTAATACTTCGGCTTTGGCCCTCCTGTGCGTTTTTGACCTCAGGGTTTCTTTTTAAAGAGAGCTTTTGTTAGAAGCTATTTGAATTATGTTTGTATTTTCCTAAGATTAAAAGGAGTACTCTTATTAAGCATTTTGCTTTGAAAATCGCATACTTAGCAGCCTAGCACAAAGATTGAGAACACACAATATTGTGGAAAATAACTTCTGGATGATACATAAAAAACTTAATATGTGGCTAAGATACAATCAGACATGTTACTGGAAATTTTTATAAAGATCTGTAATTTCCAACGCTTAAAAAAAAAAAGTTTGAGTAAACCAGAAGTGCACCCTCCCAAAAAAAACTCCTATGTTACGCATCACTTAACTTTTCCAGCTTTTTCTTATTGTTCCCTGGTGAAGCTATAAAAGATCATCAGGGCAGCATACAGCAACATCCTTTCAGGAAAAACCTGTTTATTCAAAGCCTTTAATTCACTGGATACTGGACTGGGAGCTGGAATACAGCATTTGCAGGGTGTAGGGAGGAGGAGAAGCTTACCCAGAAGCATAATTGAGTCCAAATTTGCTTTGCAATTAAAAGAAAAATGTGGAACTTGTATTTCGTACCTACAATATTACCTCTCCCTGCACACTTTACTTTGCTGGAGACACAAGGCTTTTTAATTGTGGGAAATATGTACGACGTTTCAGAAAGTTTCAGGCTTCCCATGCTATAATGAGAATAGCGAACGTGGTTGTGAGTTTTCTAATTTTCACAAGTATTCTGGTTCGACAAAGATTTAAATATCCAAAATAAGCCCCAGTTTTACAATTACACCTACTCCATAAATACTGATTAATCACCTTCAATAAATTGCTTAATGCAATGGCATACTTTGCATTGGTTTTGATGCCTCAGTCTTCAGAGAAATCGTATTTTATAAGATTAGGCACAGCCTTAGCTACCAGCAAGTGCTCATACCTTGCCAGGCTTTATTTTTTGTACAGTTTGGGGTTTTAGCATTGGGAGGCCCATTGTGGGAAGCACTGAATAGAAACTCTCAGGTTCTGGAAACGTAATTGTTCAGGTGGTGATAATGCTGTGGTACAGATTAAATACGATGAATCTGGACTTCAATAGTTAAGTTAGATGGACACTTTTCTGATGTGCAAGAGAATTTAGGTGTGGGATTTTTAAGTGCAAAGTATGATCTTCCTGTGCATGAAAAAAATCATGTTTCGTTTCTTTGGATAGGAGGATGTCCCAGTATGTATCGTACATGCTTAGTGCCAAGTGACTTTCGTTTTGGAATTAAATGTCTTTGGACTTTGAAGAATAAAATTGGAATAGGAAGTAGAATTTAGTGATTTCCTATTTACAAGTGTCTCCATTTTTTACAAGGCCTTTAAACATAAAATAATCTGTCTGGGTGCTAGTAGGGAAACCACTGTAGTAACAGAGGTTTGCCCATACTGTATGAACGCAATGATGTTGTGACATGAAGTCCTGGTTTCTACCCTCTATGCTTTAACAGTGAGATTGCATTATTAGGAGCACTCCACATACTTAAAAATTATTTCTAGACAGTAGAAGAATCAGAATAATTTTATTTTTCTGTAGACAGAGCTGGCCAGTTCAGAACTTTGTGTTTGCTGTTGTAGAATATTTACAGTCTTGACAGCTGTCTCTTAACCAAATCTGCTAGATGTCACCTCTTGTATATAATTGTGAAAACAATACTGCTTATTCAAAATTATAATCAATGAATATCTTTTGAGATGTTGGCTGGCATTTTAAACTTAGTCATGTACTAAGACTGCAGATTGATTTCTTTCTTTTTGGTTGGCTTTTTTTTGTGGCCTTGTGTTCAACCTGATTTCTTTCTGCTTCTGTTCTGTTTCCCAAGGATAAACATGTGTGCCCTTTAAGCCCTCTGATAAAACAAAATTTTAGATGCCCTAAACAAACTCGTGTAAAGTCAAGTTCTTTTGATCAACCTGGGTGAATAATATCAAGCTGTAGTTAACTTACTTTGTTACTGAAGTGTACGTACTTTGCTTTACTCCAGGGTAGTCTTTACCCCTATATCTTCTCTTTGAAAATAAATAAAAAGTATACAGTAAGCAATCCAGCTCCATGGAAAGCCCTGTAACTTTGTGAATTGATCCATTAAAAACACCACCATATTGTTATTAATTCTCTTTACATGAAGTCTCTTGAAGAAAACATAACTTTTTTTCCCAAGTACAGCATGGCTTACATGCTTTATAACTCACAACTAATGTGTATCTGAGAATAGCTCACATTCAGTTACCAGCTAATGATCAATATCTTGACTGTTACAGCTTTTTTGATGTTAGGGAATTATGTGTATAGTTACACATTTCTTCAGCAATATGGCCACTAGCACTAACCTGTCATCAGTCTTTTTTTTAATATTAGGTATGTAATACATATATCTATTTCAGATACAATACATGTTTCTGATAAAATATGGTTGCCATCATGGAATTTAAGACTGGCAAAATTTTTGCTACTGTTTTCAAAGCAGTCTCAGAATAAAAGGCCTTTAAATTGTATAAAAATTCTAAAAAAATACCAATGGTGACTTTCTCTAGTATTGTGGACCTTTTCAGTATCAGGGCAAGTAGTCAGCTAGATTAATGGAGTTCTTTTACACTAAGCACTGTGCAAACCTCTGAACCAGTTGAGCATGGCATTTAGGACATACATGGCTGTGACATCTTTTCATTGGATAAATGTATACAGATTTATTTATATACCAAGTTCTTGAATTACTCTGCATTTCCACAGAGGTAGACTGCTGCATTGATTTCAGGAATATATCCAAATTCAGTGTAACAGTAGTAGTGGCTCTTAGTGTAGTGCTTAACATGGTCTGCTATCTTTTACTTAATAGGCAGAGACATGGAAGAGCAAACTGTTTCAAACAACCCAGGAAGAAGACTGATCTTCCCAAGGGTGTTGAGGCTGGGGCAATTCAGCACTACGTACTGACAATGATGGTTAGATATGCTGTATGCACAGAGACCTTTTGTTGGAAAAATAGGAAAGAAATAGTAACATACCGGCATTTTGAGGGTGCTCTGGCCTTATGGCCATCTTCTCCGTTGCTATGACAAGTTACTGGAACCACTGGAGAGCGTGCATATGAATGCAGGCCATATTTTAGCCAGTCCTCCTTTTTAAGTGATTGCTAATAGCTGCGGGTAGGGATATGACAAGTTAATCTTTAGTATTGATGTGCAGGGTTGTGTCTTAAAATGTTTGCAGTATGATTAGAAGCTTATGGACCTTGTACTACAAAAGTGGCAGCTAGCTGGTTCACTCAGAAGGGGAAAACTACAAACCCCTCACCACAAAAAGCTTCCGCTGGAGCATGTGGTGTCCTTATCGGCTAACCAGTTTGATTCCATTTTTTTCTCAAATGTTTAAACTCTCTGTTCTCAATATTAAGAACTTATCATTGCAGCAAACCCCGTCTGTTACTATAGCTCAATCCAATCCAACACAGATGTTTTAGAGACCAGAGACTATCTTCGGGCCCACGTACTCTAGCGCATATGTAGTACAATAAACTAGAAATTGCTCGGCTTGGGCTTCTCCCTTTGTGTGTCTCTGACAACTGAAATGTTAAGTGCCACAAATTCAACAAAGACTTGGAACTACTGAGGTTCTGCACTTTGTGAAATAAGATTTTTGTAGCTGTTCATGGGTTGGACCTGAGGTTAATTCCGCACAGAGAAACACAATACAGTATGAAAGCCAGAATGGAAGAAGGAGTAGCTACTGAGGGATGTCAGGTTTTCAGAAAATGCTCCCACCTGTGTTTTAGGCTATTTTTGTCATGTCCTGAGGACTGCTGAAAATGTAGAGATTGTCTTCTAGCATCCATTCCTGAGTTACACAGCTATTGGATCCTAATGGGTGCAGGATGCAGACCCAGGGACTTCTACTGCATCCTGCTAAGGTATTCTAGTGTAACTAGAGTTTCAAATAATTACAACTAAATGCTACTATGAAAAGAAGAAATTGGTAGGAAATGTGTGAAAATAAACCACAGAATTTAAGAATTTAAATGCTCGTGATAGTTTCTGTAAGGTGTCTTAATTACCTTGTAATGATCAAGGAAATAAATACTGTGGAGAGACAGTGCTATGCTTTTTATACCAAATTTGATCTTGGGCTAGACTAATAAAGGAAATGGTTCCAAACTCACATCTTTCTAATGCTATTTGAAATGCAGCACATCCGGGTAGAAACACTTCACCTGTTCTGTGTCAGTAATAAACTGTTCTGAAGAGAGGAAAGATACTGGAAAATTTCATTGAAAAATAGTATTTTTTAGTAGTCAGAATGTAACTTATGAACTTGGGAATGGATCAAGACTCTAGGAGCTAGTGGATTCCTGCTCTTAAAATAGTATTAGGTGTTTAAAGTCCAACATGACTGATCATTGTCTGATAAAAAGAACGCCTCTTGCAACACTGCAATCAATACTGCTTCAGCACTTCATCCGGAAGTAAAGGACATTATAACTTGAAACACAACAGTCTTTGTGCAATACTGTTTTTTACTTCACTCCTGGTTTTAAAAATGATCAAAGCTGGATCTGTGTGCTTTGGAGAAATTTCAGCTTCACAGCTAGAGTTAGGAACAAAAAATAAAAAAATTCAGTGCTGTAATAACGATAGTTGTAGAGAAGCAATTTAGAGCAAATGTCTGTCTTGAATTGCTCACATTTTGCTTTCTTATTTGAACATACATTTTACGTGCTTGATCTCAGTTCAGAGGTGAATCTCTTAGAACATGAATGAAATAAAATCTTTAGAACTGATGTTGAGTTCTTTGACACAGAAGAATTAAATTCAAGGTGGATTAATATAATTGTATAAAATTCTATCCAGGTGTTTCTACAAATGTCCAAATGTAGAAATACATAGATAACATGGATAGGTGAATAATTTTCGGAATGAGAGTTGCCTCCATTAGTGACCTTTTATGATACTGTAAAGATTTCAAAGTTTATATATAATTTCAGTTATTCTGAATTTGCTAATTAAAATAATGTAGTGCTAGGGTATTTTATAGCATCAGATTTGTAAGATGTAGGATTTATTGTTTTAGTTGGGAAAGTCTGAACCGTACAATGTGTTAAATGATGGCTTTGGTTAACATGAAGGAGAAATATTTGGTAAGTGTACTTCAAATGGCTTGAGACAATGAAACAGTAAGGTACATGAGACATCTTGCCTCCCATTTGTTGAGTCCTCTTTCAATTCTAGTAATGCTTGGAATACCAAACCTGTGAATTCCGGGAATTAAAAATCAGAGTAAAGTTGCCACCTAGTGAACCAGACTATTTGCAACACTACTGCTTGTATGGAATACTTTATAATTATGCAGAATTTTAACTGACTGGTCAGAATTAGATTATTTCAGTTGTTAAGGTAGTAGTTTAGGTGAAGGAAATTCTATGTGTTTCTGGAATTTAGATTTTCTTAAATTTGGACTGAAATACCTATTTTATGATTTCTCCTTGCCATTCTGTCTCCCAGGATATGATCTTTACCACCTAACTGTGAAATTATTTTTAACAAAGTTTAACTGTATAGCAAGGAATACAAACTAAATATTGAATTAGGGTTCTTAAATATTGATTATGATAAATATAGAACAGATTCGTATTTAAGAATATTCTAATTTTTAATATTCCTATATCAGACTGACTTTAGTGGTGTATGTGTTTTTGCTTAATTCTGCTGTAGTAATGTAGAACAACACTGAAGTTTTTATGTTTCAGATGGTCTTGTTTAACACTGTGTTGCCTAAACTGGCTTTGTTTGTATTTGCTTGCAGGATCGCACAAGGACTTTTGACATGCATTCACTGGAGAACTCGCTAATTGACATAATGAGAGCTGAAAATGATTCACTGAAAGGTAAATTTAGAAGGAGACTATTTCCTGCAGCAGATAATTAGGAAGACGTGCTTACTTAGAATAAGAAACTTCAGTTTTGGTTAGGAAAAGTAAAGTTACATTGTGCACCTAATGCATGTTGGTCAGCTTGGCTAGGCCTTCTTTTTTTCAGTTGTCTCTAGATGAAGCTATTGCAACACATGAGCACTTGAGTGTGTTTTGTCTTTATACAAAACAATGCAAAATGCAAACATAAGCTGATCTTTTGTGTAAGTTGCCAGTGTTGTTTTTAATGGATACAATGTGTGCAGCCTGTAAAAATGATCAACTTCAGGAATCTTATGCAGCTCAGTGAGACGTAACTTTTTGCTTAATAGTGTTTTCCTGCTGAAGTCATAGTTCTTTCTGTCTTGGGGAAGAATGAGGTTTATCTATGTCATTTTGAAAAGAACACTGAGTATTTCCTCACAATTTTCTTTAGTTCTTTACCTCTCTTTTTGTTGCTACCTTGACTTGCAGAATTCCTTGTATCATTGGGAAAGGAAAAGGGAGGTTGAACTGACTTGCATTTGGGATTTATCTTTTCTGGTTTTTTTCTTCTTTTTTTTTTCCCCCCTCAAAGGTAATCTTTCTTTGAAAGTACCTCAACTTACAAAATATTCAAAGCATATCTACATATTTTATCTAAACCTGAATAGAAACCTCTTATGGTATACAATTCAGAAGTCTAGTTTCTTATCCTTATTCTGTATAATGAGTAATCTATTTCAGTTTGATGGTTACTTGTATGAGTAGTCAAACTCTTAGTTATGCTCATTATCTAAGCAATCAGTTTTGTTACCAGTCATGAGATCACTAAAAAAACAAACCTGCATTTGTGCTTTCTGAAAGCAGCTTTCTTCTAATATCAAGGCTTGTGGTGTTAATGAAATCTGACTTGTTTTAATAGTGATTCTTGTTCAGAAGACCAACCTTTGATAAGCTGACGATAACTTGCATTTGTTGCATTCACCGTGGTCTGAAACGCAGCTTGCGTTTCACATCCCCAGTACCGTGCAGCAATTCAGGGTGATGTGAAACACCAAGAAATACGCTTTCCTATTGAAATGACAAGAAAAGTTTGATGTGCATAAAAGTAATGCCAAATGAATTAAACAAACAAAATACATTCCCTCCTTATGTGGTGGGGGCCAGGCTTTTATTAATAATCAGTAGTAATAGCTTTCATTTGTTTTATATGCTGTCTGGCAACATGCTGTGCCCCAGCATTGTATACTGAACCATGAAACAGGTGCCCTTCCTTGGCTGCAGCACCTGGTGTTTGCCCTGAGACCTTCTATCCAACTGTCATGCTGGCCCAACCCAGGTTTTAGCTGCTGAAATATGGCAACATAACAACCTAAGGTGACATGGCTGTAGAACAAATAAAATTTCCCTTTAAATTTGAATTTAACAAAGTCAGGTTCATAGGTATTCAGCAACTAAACAAGGGTAGTTCTGTATAGTAATATGATTTTTAGTTTAAATGCTTTGAAAAGATTCTTTGCAATTGAAATACTTTTTTTTAAGTGCTTACCATGTTTTAAGAATGATGGAACAAGTGTGTCAGCAAAGAATACGTATAGTTCTGATACACGTTCATTCCTGCTTGAGCTTGACTGTTAATCCCCTCTGCAGAGTCATCTATGGTTTGCCTAAAGTTTTGTGTGTGTTATATCATAGTGATCAGAACACAGTAATATCAGTCAGGTGTTGTTCTGGGAATGATTTCTTAAGTTCTTCATAAATTGTTGTGTTTCATGGTTAGTAGTTATAAAACTATAAAGACAAAGCCTCAAAACTGAGATGAAAAATTTAAGCGATCCTACGTGAAATAGTTTGTTGTGAAGTCTCATTTTTCAAGGATTTCCTCAGCAAAAACATTGTTTGCTTATAGTGAAATATGCAGTAGCCTGATTTTGACTGTTGCTTATCTGGGTAGTAGCAGTAACTTACTGGCTGTAATATACTTAGGAATAAATCTTTATTCAAATTAGCATCTACCGTGTTGTGGTAGTGCTGCAGTAATCATCTGTAAGTAGGGCAGGATTTGTAAGGAGAGGAAATACCTTCAGTTCAACTACCTGATACAGCTGGAAAAAAAATTGTAACTTGCTGGTACAAAACATATTTCAAGTCAAGTCTGAAGAAGGGCTCATGTGATCACCAGCCTTTTGTGTTTTTTTTTCCATCTGTATCAGTTAGTGTATGATTATGTCTTAACACAGATTCTGTCCCCTGTTTTCACTGTTCTCTTCTTGCCTCACCTTTATTTAATCCGATTGAAAGAAACCTTTAAAAACTTTGGATCCAGAAATCTTAAAATTTGACAAATTGTGGTTCAAATCTTGCTTGCCGTTTCAAACATCTGCAGTTAAATAAGGGAGTCCATAAGAATTTTTTTGTTTGGCATTTTAAATGGATTAATCGGTGCATATAGTGCTTTTAAACTGAACTTGGATACTCTCAGAAAGGAAAAGCTTCTGGGCTTCAGACTTTAAAAATAGCCTGGGCAAGACACTAATAAAACATACTGTGGAGAGCAATCTCAGAATGGCATGGAAATAATTTAGATGATCTAATAGGTCTCACTGCTATCTTGTGAGTCTTTCAGAGGCTTTAGTATTGACTCAACATGAATTTAGTATGTAACACTAACACCACCCCCTTTCATATTGTAATGGACTTAAAGAGAAAGAGTTACTATGTTAAAATATACCTTCAAAACAACTTTAAAAGTATGGATGTAATAATAGAGACCAGTCACAGTTTGGAACCCACTGTCTCTTGGAAATAATGTCTATCTTTAAATGGTATGTTCAGAGTAGCAGGTTTTGGATCCTGTAATAAAATTCTAAGTAGGAATTTTTCAAAATTTAACATAATCCGTTCACAGCGTGTACTTCTTGGCTGAGGTGATTGGGCTGTGCTAGCCTTGGATTTGTTTAGGATAATAATAATGTTCTTGGGTTGTCTTGCTATATGAAATAAATAGTGTTTCCTGCTTGAGGTTCAAAGGTGAACCTTAAGTATCATTGATTCAGTCCATTCAGTATTACCTTTTAATGCTTTTGATCGGCATTTTACCATTTTCCCCTCTTTTTAAGGTGTATTTTTATCCCTGCTCAAATCCTCTTCCTTTGCTGAGCAGCTGCCATTTCAATATGTTATTTTTATCCACACGAGTGAGCGTGCTGCATACTGCATAGCCAATGACAGCCTGCAGAAGCCTTTCCCTGGAGACTAATTGCATCTTCTTTACAATATATTCGGCCTTCGTGAGCTGAGCCTGGGATCCAGAGACTGATTTTTGAATCTGGGTCTTCCAGATGGCAATTTGAGCATTACTGTAATAATAGTAGTTTGACTAAATATTTCCTTGTTGAGTGACACTGAAATGTCTTTAAATACTTCATATCCGCAGACTGTTTTATTACTGAAATATCCTATGGTTCAGTTCAGGATATAAAGTTATTGCCTGGAAATTAAGCAAGGTGAAATGGGTTAACGAAGCACTGTGAAGCACTCCTGTAAAATCTGGGTGTGAATAGCTCAGTACCTGCATGAATGCTATGAGTGTGAAATAGTCTCTAAAGACTAAACACACTTATGCACAAAAAGGAATGTTTAGAAGTAGCATAAGGATAGAGTATACTTACAGACACTGGGAGAGAGAGTTGAACAGCAGCTCTAAATTATAGAGATAAGAAAGCCAGAATGGTGAGAACTGGCACCATTCAGGATTTCTCTGAGCAAGCAGATACACCTAACTGTATTTTTAAAGCCATCATCAGCCCCTTAATATTGATCTAAAAATTATTTCAGATGTGAAGAAAGTAGGTAAAACTTATAAAGTATTCTTTGATGAAAGGGATCAAATAGTCTTGACAGCATTTTATGAATATCAGATAAGAAATTGAACTAGTTGTTTCTTTTCCAGCTCTGTGGATTATGCAACATGTTCATATTAATTGAATTGAATGGGCCATTTCGTTTCCTATACGATCCAGAAAATTAATGAGACTCTGGTGAGAATCAGGCCCAATTTTTGCCAAGGGCTAAATAATAAAGGCTATGGTTCTTTCTGGGGAAGTGGTCCTTTAGATCTACACAGGTCAAAATCTGAGCCATTTTAAAATGTAAAATAATAGATTTTTAGGTTTTTCTTAAATTTTAAAACCATCTTTGTTTTCATAGCCGCAAGGAATGCTTGAGGTTGGTGGCTAAGATCAGCCTTTCTTCCCTACTCTTGTTCTGTGTGAAGAGGTACATGATCTAGTTACTGAGTTCTGAAAGCCGAAGGCCTCTGGCGAACGTGTACGTCCGTACTGACGCTGCAGCCATCTTCGTGCCTCTGCTGCCTCTTGTCCGCGGGCGTGCTCTCGCAGGGGAACCGTGGGGTCGTACCTCAGACTTCCGAGAGCAGCTTCGGCGGTCGATCTCGTTTGTGTGCCTTGTCTCAGAGCAATCTTATCAAGGATTACTCATCTGCAACTTTTAATGTATCCAATTTAGGATGAAATGCACAAAACCTTTTGCTTCTACTGCACCAGGCTGTAGACAATTTTTTGTAGACAATTATGGTTTGCTGTAATTGTCTTTGGAAACTGTCAATCAATTACTGTGTTGAATGTTTCCTACTCAGGATCTTCTTGAATTTTACCTTCTGTGCAGTAACCAGGAAAGGCTAACAGGATTTGCAGGCTTGAGTGCATATTAATTAAGAGGAAAACCAATGTTATCTCAAAATATTGCTGAACTGGGTCTAATAGCAATAAACTACAACCCATGCTGATGAAGGTGTGATGGGGGAAACACAGTCTGTGTGAATTTGATTTGAAATCAGCAGCTCCCATTCCTGTTGCAATCCACTATTTTCAACTGAGTTAGAGAAGTGTTGTAACTGCTATTAAGAAGTAAGGGTGTGCTTTCTTTTCAAATGCGGCTAATATTAAAAATTTTGGAACAATATTCAATATTTTAATTTTTTAGTCTTTGGTATGCTTTTTTTCCCCCCCAGTGCCTCTCTTGGCAACTGAAGTGTTCATTGATTTATCCCTACCTTTCCAATATTTGGGGTTTACCAGAGCCTTTATTTATAAACGGCCAACAACGTAGTAATAAAATGAAATCCCCTGGGCAACAGGGACAGACAGAAATCTTCCATTAATAACTACTGAGATGGGACCATAGATTGCAGTCTCACCTTACACAGAAGTCATCACAGCCATACATAATGTCTGGTTTTACGTTCATTGGCTATTATCTAATAAACTTCCAGCTTTCTCATTTAAATTGACTATTTGGTTTTGTGGCTTTAACTAAATGGTGCTTTGTAAGAGATGAGGCTTGGAAAGGCAAAACTTGATTTGGAAGGGAAAAAAAAGCCATGCCTCAAACTTGCAGAAAATACAACGACTTGACCTAGAGGACAGGCAGCGAGGTCTTCAAGGAAGCGGGCCGCAGAGCAGCCTGGCGGCGAGGGGAGCCGGGGCACTCGGGAGCCGCCGCCGGCGCTCTCACCTGGCACTACCAAGTGCGCCACAGTGGGGGTGAGCGCCTTGTAGTGTCACACCGGGGCGAGGAGAAAATTCTTTGGAAAGTGCCAGCCCGCTGACACGTGGCTTAACGCTGCCCAGTTTAAAAGGCAGCTCCCTCCGCACGGCGGATCTCTGGTTTAGAGGGGGCCCTCGGAAAGGAGGGGCTGGAGAATCCCCCCCCTGCGGTCCTTGCCTCTGTGGACTATCCCGATGCTGTCTGTGTGTCCCTCTGGCTGCGGTCGGGCGGACCGGGCCGCTGCCCCGGCCCCTGCTGCTCCCCCTGCCGCAGCCCCGGCCCCGGCCTCCTCGGGCGCCTGTCGCCGAGCAGCCTGCGCCGGCCCATGAAGGTTTCACCCCGCAAGGTATCTGCTCTCCGAGCGGGGATTGCCCGTGCTAGGGCTGTGCGCAGCGATAGGCGACCGCCTGCGTTGCTTCGTAATCGTGGCCGAACCTTTTGCCTTTGCTGTCTTTTCAGGCGGCTTGCGAGTTGACAAGACTTCTGTCGTAGTCGGGAGGGGAGAGGGGAAATGATGGCAGAGTTTTAGCCTTAGTGGCACGTTCCAGTGACTGTGTTTGGAGCGTACTCTTCTTTGAGCTCTGATTTAAAGGTCAGCGTTTGTGTTGTGCTTCCTGAAGGCATGCTGAAGCCTGCGTGCTCTGCTCACTTTGTGTAATACCGGTCCGAAACAATAGTGGAGACTTAATCTGGCCGTCTCCTTAGAGTCACAGGCAGGCCTCCGCCCCGCCAATTCAGGCTTTGATTCCTCACCTACAAAACCCACATGCCCATCAGCAGGGCGAGTGCACTGGGTCTGAATTATTTCTGTAGCAAGAGAAAGAGCGTGGGTCTGTCCAGGATATTTTGGACAGTTAAACCTTGAAATTGGACTGATAGCTAAGTTACGAAATGCTTGCCTGCTTTTGTGGCACTGTATGCCATAAGAAAATGTGTTCAATGTAAAAAAAAAAAGGGTTTTAATTTATAGCAGTCTGGATTTGACAGCATTTAGGTGGAGATAAATGAAACGAGAATTTGCCTGTTCTGTGGAAGACTGGAACACAGGTTGCCCTGAGGCAAAGGTAGAGTGTAATTTACTTTAAGACTTTTGAGATTTTTTTCCCCTGATTATTCCTTGGCTTTCTCACCTTAATTTTCTGTTATCAACTGCAAAAAGCCATCTCGGAAAACATTGTGCATTACCGAATACATAATTTAAACCATTTGTATGCGTGTACACTGATGCATATGATTTAAAATATAAAAGCCGTAATAAAGTTACTGCTGTTTGGTTACTCTTTGCTATAAATTCTCTTATTATAATGAAACCTGCAAAAATCCCAGGACAGGGATGCAGCATTTAAGACTGTATAATAAACACTTTTGCAATCATCTGGAATAATTTGGGAAAATGTAGCACAATCCAAATTAGGTTGTGAAATGTAGCAGTTTAGTATTTGTTTTCAGTGATGGAAAACATGAGTTGGAAAAGGTGAATTACTGTTGGCATTAAATTATTTCCCTTGCATTTATTGATATTCTTAATTTTAAATGTGTGGGAAGTAGTTTGTACGTTATGGTGCTCCTCAGATTTTGGGGAATTTTTCAAAATGTTGACATTTATTTATCTTTGGAACTACATTTAGAACTTGGGTTTGACTTACGTTAAATACATATAATGTCAAATATAGTACTGGAAGAAAATAAGGTAAGGAATCAGATATTGTTGGTTACCTATCCTGGTACTACTTGTACATAAGAATTACTGAGTAGTTTAAACTTTGTGGTAATACCTGTGTTGTTATAGAAATGCAGGTCTTGATAATGCAGATGTCGAACAACTAGATGTTTACACTTCACTACTGCAGGACTTTGAGGTAGGGTACTAATTCGGCTGAGGAGGAGCAACACCTTGATTTATGCTATCTGTCTAAAATGGAGCCATTGAGCAATAAGCTAGAGGGTATTAATGTAACCACCCTTTGAGGCCAGGAAATTCCTTCCCCTGCCACCACAGAGCAGTACAAATATCCCAGGGTTTTCTGATCCTGGTCCAGCTTTGAAATCAGTGTTAGGATTCCTGTTAACTTCATGGGAGTATGAGACCTATGTTTTTTTGTCCAAACTTGAAACATTTCTCATGGGCCCCTTGCCATGCTGTCCCATCTCCAGAATCTGTATGGAAAATTAAATCCCTTTCATACTCTTTAAACAAGATACTTCCTAGGCATGTATGCACTGCAAATCAAGTGGCAGTTAAAGATGTTTAAAACACAACGTAACATTGAAATACTGCTAAAAAATTTCATGTCTAAATCAGTGATTTGATCCTGAAAAGTGTTACAGCCAACAAAATTGTGCTGAATTCCGTGACAGCAGCCTTGCTAATCTGATTAAAAGCTTTCTAAGGTTTTCTTGCTTTCTTTTTTGTATTTTTGTCTTTGTTAAATTAATTCCATCCCTTCTTTTAGAACTGCGTTTAATCTTCTGCCTTGTTCAATATCACTGCCCACCAAGTGTTTGGGTTCTTTGGTTTGGTTTTTTTTTCTTTTCTGAATTCTTGCTTTGATAATCTCTGACCATTCTGGATCATCTTCAAAGCAGCCTTTAATTTGGAGCTGTACTCCATGAGCAGTGTCAGTTCCTTGTTTTAGAAGACGGAGAGCTCACCCACCTCCCCTCCCAAACTGCTGAAACTACCTGTCTTTCGTCATTTTGCTCACTTTGTTCACTTTTTTTCCTTGATGTTGAATTGTTAGCTCTTTGAGTCTCGTTAGCCACATTTTGCATACTCTCTACCATCGCGTTTATCAGGCTAGAAATGGCATGAAAGGAGCAGAAAGAAAAGCCTGAAGTGCCTTTCTTAAACCTGGAGATAAAGAATAAATGGGAGGTATAATGAGAATGGGGATGAGTTTAGAAAAAAGATAAGGAAGTGACAGATGAGACATGTACGTGTTAACAGGAACAAGCTCCTAGGAAAGTCATACAGAAACACTTTAGTAGTCGGCAGTCTTTGTATATACACAAGAGTGACTACGCAGCAACCTGAAATCTGATTTTTGCATCAGTTACTAAGGTATTTTGAGAATGATTTGTGACGCATATACAGTTTGTGCATTCACTATCTACTAATTTTAATCAGCATTAGGTAGAATGATGAGAACTATTTATGAGAGACATCTTGCAGTAGATTTATCCGCACTTGGCTTAATGTATTGTTTGGTGGAATGCAGATTGGTTAGCTGTGATGCTGGTTTTTTGTGTTTTGTTTTGTTTTGTTCTTCCACTATAATGTTGGACTTTCAGATGAGTGGAGCAGTCATGTGCTGTCTCTAGATATGCAAACCTCAAGTGTCCTTAGAGGTACAAGGAGTGCCATTCTTTGAGCTTTACTTAGAAATCCTAATAACAAGAATCCCAGCTCAGCAGTCAGATTGGATAGGTATGAGAAAAGGATAATTCTTTGTATGGAATGTGGGGATTCTTGTGATAGGTAAAATCGAATATATAAAACAATTTATAGTACATTAATATATTCCCCAGTAATTTATAGTAATGTTACAGACAAATCTTGATATTGTTAATGTTAATGTGCAAATGATGAGGGAGATGGGGATAGCTTTCTGAAGGCATTCTAAAGAATGTCTTGGTTGTTAATTTATCATTTTAATTTGTTACAATAAATAGTGTTGGTGTCTGGTCCTGTATACCATTTTGAGTCTAGGCAGAGGAAGTTAAGTTCTGATTCTTTTAAAATACAGTTTTCTCTTTCTCTTCCTATTTGGATTGGGTGTGGGGAAGTGCATAGTACTGTTTTTTCACATACGTTACTGGAAACATTAGTGTCTTACTGTAAAGTACTGCTGGTTACTGTAAAAATGAAAAATGGGGAAATGTTATGCTGCAGAGACTTGAGCGTGCTTGATGTTGACTTGCTTGTGTTACTATTTCCTTATTGTTTGGGGGTGAAGTAAGAGGATGCTTAAAAAAGGAACAAAGCCCTCATGTTGCATTCCAGGCTGTCTTGTGATCATTCCTTCACAGACAAAAATAAGTTGCTTTGAACCTATTGTTGTACTTAAGGAACTCTGGTTTTAAATCTTGCAGCATGTAAGTATATGCCAGTGTAAATCCAGCTCTTGCAAGGCACATGGAGGAATTGCATTTCAGGTTATTCACTAAAGCATGGGCAGAATTCATGGTATAGATGTGATGGTATAGGCAGCTATCAGCATCTCTTCAGGGGAAATGCTATGTATAAAGAATCCAGGAACACAGTGCACATGAACCATGATTGTGAATGGGAGGTTTGTGAAGTTTTTGCACCTTTTCTGTAAGTTTTTATAAGTTGTTCAATAAATTCTGTAACAGGTTCAATAAATTGTTCTTGACATTTACAAAATAAATTGCATCTAGCGATTTTTAGCATATGACATTCTTTCCTTTGCTTCTGTCAGAATGTCCATCATTAGTATGTATTTTGGAATTTACTGAAGTTGCCACATTTGAAGTAGTTCCGTGGCTGAGAATCTGATGTGCCCTTTGCTGGCAAAGCTGTGTAATGCTTTTCCTTCTCCCAGTTGCAAACTCTGCCTTTCATTTTTTATTTTTAAAGTGACTATTGTAGTAGTTTAAGTGTTCAAAAGATAAATGCTGCCAATTATTCCATATCATAAACTGGAAGATGTATTGAGGGGAAAGATTGGATGTTTTTATAACTTCTTGACTATTCTCCAGGAGTCATACATTAATATAAAATAAAGCTCACTGCCACCAGCAGTAGGGTGGCTGTTTTTCTGAAATACGTGTATAATTCCAACTAACATCCAGTCTCCAGCAGAGGCTTATGCTCCAGGATTTGCTTTTCTGCTTTTGGTTTCTTATCTCTGACCCTGTGGGGGTTCCTGGAGGAGAGGGAAGAGTTATATTCAAATACGTATGATGTTTAAGTGTTTCACTTAAATTGATTTGCAGTAACCCTGTGTAATGTAATTGGAATTGTGGAAAACATACTGATACCTTGTAGACAAAGCTGTAGCTGTGTTTAGGATCTAAAGGGGGTTTGTTTAGGAGGAGATTTCTCTGTATTCTTCTGTTTGATACCAAAAAACCCTTCAAAGTTAGCTTTGAAGCTTCTGTATTTTTGAGAGGAGTGAGATTGGATTTGGTTTGTCACCCTTCATGAGTAGTTAAGTGGTTGTTGAAATGTATGAAAGATCATCTCTTGAGGTTCAGTCCTCATGGCACTGTGTTAGTCTGGCAGACTACCTGAGAGCATCAGCAGCAAAGGAGTAATAATAATAGCGGTGGTTTTTAAAGCTCTCACACAAGCCTAACTGCAGTGTTTTCATAGTTAACCTTTTTTGGTTTCCATTTCCCTTTCAGATGGATGCTTGAATAGCATGCTGGAAGCATGTCTAGGACTTTCTGTCCCAGTTGCTCAATCTGGGAGTTAGCTTGGACTTCTCACAAAGGTGGATTTGAATCAGTGTTGGGCTGGGCTGGCTGAGTTGGAAGCACGTGTGCCTTTCTGCCCGGGGTGGTGCAGCGACGGTGGCTCTGGGTACCACCACCGCTGGGTTTGTGCAGTGCATGGGAATGAGAGCCATTAGGGTTTTTTTCCCCCCAAAGATTATTCGTTTCTGAATATAACTGCACATTCTCTTCAGTGAGGCGGTTTTGCTTTAGGCAGATTAAAGCCCTAAAAATTTGGAGCTCATTGCACAAGCCTTGGAAACAGTAGCTTTCATTTTCACTGTTTCTCAGCTTCACGCCCCCTCCACCCCCCGTCGTGTGTCATCCGCCTCCCCCCACCCCCGGTTATTTGGCGTATAAAGTTGTCAACAGTCAAACTATTAGATGTTATTATGTTGATAATCTGCTTTGTGCCATACAGTCAGGTTCTACCTTGTTACCATGTGAACCCAATTAATTCAACATAATCACAGGTAGAACAGCGTTACCATCAGAAGAGCCAGTGCTAGAAGGCTTTTATAGGTAGATTCTCTTCAGGGTTTTAGAAGAAAAGAAACCGGTTTGCTTTTTATATGTTGGTTGTGTTTTGTGGCAATGACCTGGAATTTAAGATGGAAGATTCTAGTCAGACCTGTACTTGAATGCTACAGAATACCAGAAACTTCATTTTGTTAGTGTTCTCGACAGAAGGAATGGGTAAATACTTGTCTTCAGGCATCTGGCTTTACTTGAAATAAAGCATAATACTTGCATCTACAATAGAACTCTTGTTTTTCAGCATTTGTTTGGACATTTTGGACATAAACTAGAGCTATATTTCTCATCACATTCTTTTTTTTTTTTTTTTTTTTTTACATTGTGATTCTTTAAAAATATATGAGGAGGAAAAATGCAGTTTTTGGCATCTCTGCCGCTTAATTTTGCAGAATCAATACGTCCAAAGGTGTTAATCCTTGATTTTACTGTGCAGCCAAATGTAGTCTACTTTTCTGGCTTCATGTTGAGTTTGACATTAGTGAAAGTGTGAAAAATAATGCATTCTCCAGACGTATATATAGCAGTTTTTAATTTTTGTAAGATTGTCTTAGATTAAGAAAATACTATTTGAATGTTTTTTGTTCTCTGAAGTTCAGTAATGTTTAAAATCCACATAATAGGGAATCTTTCATATCCCTTTTTAGTAGCTTGGTTTTGACAAGAATTTTTAAAACAGGGGTCTCATTTAACAATATCATAAAGATGTCTGTGAGTCTAAGATGCAAAGTTCTGACATGGAAAAAGTTCACTGTTGGTGCAGAGTTGTTAAAATTTTGATCAATTTATTCTATATTGGCAGAATTTATCCTGGATCATGTATCATGTGTCTGTGCCGCTCTTTACCATGCATCGGCTGTTGATTCAACAGTCAACCATGCATCGGCTGTTNTTATTCGTTTCTGAATATAACTGCACATTCTCTTCAGTGAGGCGGTTTTGCTTTAGGCAGATTAAAGCCCTAAAAATTTGGAGCTCATTGCACAAGCCTTGGAAACAGTAGCTTTCATTTTCACTGTTTCTCAGCTTCACGCCCCCTCCACCCCCCGTCGTGTGTCATCCGNCATACCATGTGCTCAGGATAATTTGACAGAAATGAGATTATGTGCTTGAACTGGGCAAAATTTTTGCACATCTTATGTTAGTGGTCATGGAACTGTGGCCTGATCCTTTTGTCCTTTATATTTTAGAACTAAAACCATGGGGGAATGCATAAAAAGCAGTCCTTTTTTGCCTTCTATGCAAAACACTGTAACAGTGTCTGCTTTCCTGTTGAAATTGTCATCTCAGACTTAAGTTGTAGGGCTCTTTTAAACAGGAAGAAATACCTTTGTGTATAGATACATACAGGTAAATACGTTCTTCATGTTTATATATATATATATATATAATTTTTTTAATGTATATATACCTCTCTGAAAATACCTGCCTTGGTCTCTGAATTGCTCCTTCATATACAGAGATAATTTAACCAAAGGTAGGTTAAATATAGATATTCTTTATAATTTTCATTTTTCTGCTTTTGATTTGGTTAAGGATACAATGAGATTCTTCACTAGTGAAATTGGGTTTGAGATGACCTTACAGAACTTCTTGTGAAATGTACCTGTGGTAGAAACTAGAAACATGTGCTCCATGCATTACGTATGAAATGTATTGTGAAACGTGAAGTGATGATAAAATCTAACTCTTGAGTTATAATCAACCCTATCTGCCCTCAGGGAGTAGTAGGGAGGAAAAAGGTAATAAAATACTGTAGTTCATATTTTCATGGCCTTGTACACAGCATTGTCAATCTTGCTACAATTACAAAATATAGTTTAGTGTAAAATAATTTAGAAATAAGGCTTTGCTATGGGAAAGGCAAAACCAGATTGTACTTCAGTTATTTTTCTATAATTTAAAAATAGAACTCAAAGAAAGCATAAATATTTTCTGTAATAGATTCAATGATATCTAGCTCACATTGAGAAATAATCCTGTGAAACTTTGATACTTCTGTTTCTCTGAAAGCTAAGTCCTAAGTGAAACAGTAGACAGATCAGCACTAAATTAACTCCCTATCTTCTGTTTAGGGGAAGAAAATTACTAGCAGAGTAGAGAGTTTCAGTGGAAGTTTGAAACTATATTTGTGTATTGATCGTATTTGCCTACCAATATAAGAAACTGGCCACCTATGACCATCTAGAGTTAAAGTTTTTTAAATAGTTTGGAGAGGTTTCAAGATGGCCTTGGAGAAAACCTTATTATCCCCCTTTTTTTAAAAATCTGGACTCTTACACTTTTCTCCATTTATATAATAATTAACAAATAGCTGATGATGGTATAGTATAGTTTTCCCTTCTACCCTTTACTGCTTTCAACTGCAATAGTTGTAGCCCATTTCCCCTGTAGTGGTTCTCTCGTTTGTACTGCAGGTTCTTGTTTGTCACTTACTGTCCCTAAAAATTAGCAGTTAAAATCAGTACTTCATTCATGAAAGCTTATGAAATAGGGATCACTTCAGCAAAATCCTGTTCAGCTTGAATATTTTTCGTAGAGCCTGTACGATTGGTGTAGAATGTGACAGTGTATGCAAATTGATGTAAGTGTCCTAGCTTTCCTGAAGCTGGAGGGTGGGAAGCTGTCTCAGTGGTAGAGCTAATCTCTGGTGGAAGGGTGTGATTGGGTTTTACTTGTTTTCACAGTCAGGTTATGTAAAAAGTCAACATGAATGTTTGTCCCTTTTAAATTTCAAAAATATTTCTCTGGTAACTTCAGTGATTAATGCACATAGAAACGTGAAATTCCTTGGAATGCACTAATGAAGCTAGTCTGGTTTGATTGTTGAGGGGAAAGAAATGAGAGCTTATCAATGACTCATGTAAAAGGTTGCAGTGTGTTACTAAATTGGCCTCCGTGCCAAGGTAAAGAACAGAATCCATGCCTTGAGGAGCTCTTGGACTAAAGACATAAATTAGGTACAGAACTGGACAGATATTACATCAACCTAAACTTTACATGCCTTAAGACAACTATAGTAAGCTAGTGAGAATGAAGGTACAGCTGTAATTTAACTTTGAGCATTCGGTTGCTCTGTCTGTCCCTTCCAGGGTTTCATGATGTTTATATTAATGTATTAACTGTGGATGCTTGTATAAGTCTCCTAGTTGTAACATGGCCTTAGAAAGTTGGGATTACGCTTCCAGGAGATAAGGATCCTCTTGCTTGCTGGTCCCTTTGCTTTAAACAGTCTGCTCTTGAGCTGACCTTTTTATGTAAATCTTCCACAGGTAATGGCACAAAATGCATCTGAAATTGCTACCATCCAGCAGATCGGAAGGCAGCAAGAACTATTAAAGAGTGCCAGGTGCTCAGCCTGGGCACGTTTTTTGCAGGACAACCTTGTAGTAAGTTTGGGGTTTAAGTGATGTAGGACTCCTGCATACATTTTTCGTGCTTCCTCAGCAGAGTATCTTTGTCATCGAAAACTGTGTACTTTATACAGAATTGCAGGTGTGATTGTACGCAGTGTGCTGACAGTCTTTTTGGCAATTCCTATAGAGAAGAAAGCTCAACACATTTAATTGGAGGTACATTAGACACAAAGGATGTGATTTAAAAAAAAAATAAGAGGGAGAGGGAGATGGCTAGGAGCCCATTAAGTGTCTCAAATGAAGAAAAGACACAAATATTTGAGTCGGTTGCTTATTCATTAAGTTCCTTAAAATGAAAGACAGTAAAAGCAGCAGATTTTTGCAAAAGGTCATTGGCTTTCTGTATGGCTTTATTTCTTACATAGAAAGGACTATTGCAGGGAGGGCTGAGGTGACAAAATAATTGAAACAGCTCCTAATAGCATTTTAAATTTCAGACTGGTTTTATCAGAAAAATATTTCTGCATAGGTTATTAATAAGCAGTTGAAATGGTTGCATAAACATTTTGTATTTTTTAAAGTTTTGTAACATAATTCTTGCTCAAATATCTTGTGAGATTAGTAAATCTGTCCTTGGCCCTTTATGCAATTATCTGAAATGTTGAAGAAATGGGGAAAGGAAAAATAGATTTGAAGACTCCAAACCAACGTTGTAGTTGTCTCATTTCTCGGCAGGGGATAGGCAAGCATCCTGATCTTCAGAATTAAATCTTTTTGTCTGGTTGGTAGCAGTTACCTTAAGGCTTCATTTATGTTACAGCTTAACTAGGGTACTCCCATAGCAAAGACTTCTCTTAATATGAAATTATGAAAGCCAGAGACAGAATTGGTAAATCACAGTTAGCTGTCTTCCTGGCCTGCCAAAAGAGCATTCTTTAGTTTCAGTGTTGTGTATTACATTGTGTGAAATTAATGGCATGTGATGAGCTCTGAATTCAGTGAGCAGAGAGAGTTTGTATTGGTGGTGCACTGGGGTAGTTTATAAACAGTAGCTCCTGAGAAATGTTTTGAAATGTCAAATGCTGGTGTTTTATGGGTTAGATGAAGCAAATGCAGAAAATAAGAAGCAAATAATAATAATAAAAAAAAACTTAGTATTTGGTTCTCAAAACCTCTTCAGTAGTATTTGGCACTGGAAACACTTCCTAGCTGGTGGCTGAGCTTTTTTTATTGTTTTCTGTACCAGTAAAGGAGAAAAATCCTATTGCCTTGAGTGACACAGGTGGTAAAGCAGTGAGGAGTCTGCTGACCTAAATTGTGGTCAGAGATCTGCAGTGGGAATCATATCTCTGCTGCACGCTTTGTTGCCAAGAATGGGTGTACCAAGCGAAGGAGCTTTTGTGGTTTTGTTAGTAATTTAGAAACCACAAGCAAGATTTTTATGGCTTTATAGGCAGAGCTGTTTTTAAAAGTGCTTGATGTTTTCTAAAACATGCAAAGTCCTCTGAGCTTTATCAGAAATGCAGCAAGATTGGTGATTGCTTTCCATGAAAGACAAGTTTCTAAAAACTTTCTACTTTGAGGACTATATGAGCATCTTGGATTTCTAAATTCAAAATTACCATGGAAGAATTAGACTTGTAAAGGCCATCAGCCTTTAAGATTCTCCCATAAAGCCAGTACCTGTGTGAACACTTGAAAGTATGCTCCAGTCTGAAGACTAGGCTTCGTTATTTTGTATTCTTGGTGTTCATTGTGAGTATCAGCAAAAGATTGGAGAGGTAAAATTATCTTACAGATGTTAAATAATCATGAAGTAAATTGGATTGATACGATTACTATTTTGAAAGAGGAAACTAATCCTGTTGTGGTTTACAAATATTTAAATGGTTAAACTAATTGTCAGCCTCAGTTTTGAATGAGGAAGCAAAATAAAATGCATGATGTGCTCAGAGTTTCTCATAGTACTTGCCAGGAGAAACCAAGTTTTGAAAACAGTTGGCCTGCTTTCAGACACAGATTTTAATGAGATTAGAAGAGAAAGAATGTGCAAGTTTGATTAGAAAGTTTGACCATATTCTGACAGTGGGTCTTGGAAGCCAGGACAGAAAAATGTTGTATTTTTTAGCAGTAGAATTGATTTGTTTTGGAAAATGAAAAGTAGAAAGCAGTGGGTAGCTGTCGAATAATTACAGCAAAGTGTACTAAGCGTGAGCGAATCTATACTGTTGTACACAGACTGTGGGAGGTTTGTGAGGCAGCTTTTTTAATGGCCCAGACGTTTTCTCCTTGACTTGAAATTTTTTAGCTAGTTATTTGCCAGTAATAATTTAATTAAGGATTTTGTGGGTTGTGCAAAGCTTTTATAGCAACCTAATTTGAAAACAGAAATTAACACAATAGTCCTCCACTTCCCCTATATTCGGGCTTTTCCTACAGTTGAAATGAGGTCAGTGTTAGAGTATGCTTGAACTTGGCAAGGTAGAGAGCATGGTGTGTTGCAGAATGTGTCAGGAGACCTGGTGCATGAGATCTGTTTACTTCTCAGCATACACCCAGCGGAGGATTAAGGAATAGATTTGAAACTAAAGGTGCAAATTAAGAACGAAAATTGTTTTCAAAAAGTCTTTTTGAGTATACATATTTACTTTGTCAGCCTCGTATCAACATGTTTTATCAATAAGTAACAGAGATGATGCAAGGAAGGCATGGTATTGTGGGTGGTGGTGGGGGTCAGCTTGTGAACACCATTTTAAATGACCTGGAGTATGAAGAGGCTTGAGAATCACTGAGTTAGTATAAAGGCGATAAAACAAGGTCTTCGGTCCTTATAACAATGTTTGAAAGGCTGTTTTCTTTCTCATTTAACATGCAGCAAGGACATATGGGAGAAGGCGAGGTAACAATATTCCTATTTAATTTTCTAATGTTGACAATGTCTCATAGGAGAAATAACATTAAGTTGTTACTCGAGGGCGAAGTCCAAAATTTAAGATTATAAAGCATCAGTTTCACATCAGTTTACATAGTCTGCATGCCATATATAAACCTTTTAAACAAATTAGGTAGTACTCCACAGTAGTACTATTGAGGCTGAAATGATCACAGTCCTTACAGTGAACATCATCTATATGATTTGTTACACTGGAGGGCTGTGTTGCTGTGTTTGTTTGTATGTTACGAATGCCAATGCTGGAGAATTTTATTTTGGTTCTTTTGGGTGCTGATGATTTTCTTGACGCAGCATAGACTGTAGTGAATGTACATCCTGGCCTGCTAGGTTAAAGAACCAGATCCTGCAAGCATGCATGTTGAATTATCTAACAGCAGTGGTAATGCTGATGAACCTGAAAATGTTGTTTAGGTATGGAGAACTGCTCCCTTCCAAGAATACCTGCAGGATTGGGGTCTTAAGAGATGAAACAAAAGTCATGTGCATCAGTTCATTAGGGGAAAACAAAATAATGTTTAAGTCTATATCAGAATATTTTTGTCATAGTAGGAACCAGGTTTGCCTAGCTATAGAATAGGCCTGATTATAGTTGATTTTTATTTTAATTAAAGGTGCACAAAGATTCTTGAAATTTAAAATAAAGCAAGCTGACCAAGCTTTCCATTTTTCTTATTCGTGTAAATTCTGTGGACTGCGGATTTTATTGTATTTTTTTCTTTCAATTTGTTAGCTGTTTGATTTTTGCATGGATATTGGAACTGGTCAGATTTTCTGTGTTCAAGATTTTTTTTTTTTTAAATAAATTTCTTTCAAAGGAAGGAAGCAAAGGCAGGATAAATTAACCTTACCAATACATTACTGTGGTAGATCATAATGAATTCTGAAAAAGCAGACATTGTATATCACATCCTAGGCAAAAGGAAATGTATTCTAAAACTTATGGCACACCTCACTGATTTGCTTACTTTCCCTCTATATATTTATTTATTCCTAAAATGCTCCTTAAATGAGTAGAAGTCTATTCAGTTTGTTGTCTAGATATTTAACACTGTAATGAAGGGGTGAATTCATGGAAGAGGTTAGCTTGTGCGCTCTTTTTATGATATTATACAGTTGCATTTATAAATCAAAGAATCTTATTTAAAAGTAATAAAT
>VZTL01054548.1:0-27592 GCA_013400535.1 Scopus umbretta
AGTATTTGTAAAAAAAAAAAAAATTCCAGTAGTTCAGAGAAGGATTCACAGCAGTGTGGGCTCTAAGCAGTAGAGCTAAATACAAGGAGAAGTATACCCATGGTCTCATTCACTTAACAGTCTGTCTGTCTCTCATTCCCCCAGCCTCTGTCTGTTTTTCTGAGGAATAGTTAAAGGAACTGGTTATCTTCAAGAAAAAGCCATTTTAGGAAGGTGAGAGGAGTATTAGAAAAGAATTCAGAGCTTGAAAATGTGGCACCTGAACCCACGTGAAAATGTGCTACACGCTTTGCCATAACAGAACAAACTACTGGTCCACCTGATTTACCAACCTTTCCCCATCACTGGCTAATTCCAACCGTGCAGTGCTCCCCTAAGGCAATTAATTGCACCCTATGGTATAGGGAGAGATCTCTTTCTGTTACTACATAGTAACCAAAGTTATGCAAGAAAGCAAGATGACTGATAGTCCTTATTTTTTTCCTGACTGTCGAAGCCGTATGTGCTACGTGCATTCCAACTCATAGATAGTTATTTTTCTCAGTCTGAGGTGTTTGCCCCAAAACTAACATGTAACAGGTGGTTTCACGTGCCAGCGATGAAATATTTCCTGCTTTCCTTTTGTAAATGTAATGGTTTTGATCGTGCGGAAATGCTAACAGGAGCAGAGAATCCTTACGTGTTGGGTGACAAACAGCCTTTGCTGGTTATCCTGTCCATCTCTGAGGTAGCTATTCACTATAGCATTGAAGTCCCTTCTATAACAAGCTTAATTTTAAATTCCCGATCAATGAGGCTGGGCAGCCCGTTCCAGAGTGTCAGAGGTCGAACAATGCCCACTCTCAGATGTGCTTATGTTACACTTCACTGAACACTCTTCAGCAGAAGACTAAGTAACATAGCGGTCTCTTTTATCTCTAATTTTGATGATTACCTGCCTAACCTCTTTGACAGGCTTGACTTTCTGTACACTGTTCAATATTTTATGCAGCTATTTTCTTTCTTACAATTCTTTTCGAACTAAAAGCCCTGATCTCCAAGTACCATGCAGACCCAGCTGCCTTTCATCAGGTTGCTACACGGTCCACATGTGTGTCGGCCACATGCGTGGAGTGGAGAAGCTCGTACTAAACAGCCCTCTAGGCACTTCTGCAGATGTTACAGTGGTTCCACCACGCTTTAATGAGTGACTCTGGCTTCAGTTTTGCCCTGATTTTTACCTTTTGGCTATCTCTGCACAAATCATACGAGCTATGTTTTCTCCTTGCTCTTTTAAATTTTGACTGCACAGCACCCGCACGCGCAGAGAAGAGGCTCTTTTTCTCTCTCGGACAATTTTTAGAGCGATGCTTTTCATTTTAAAAACCCACCACCAACAACAAAGAAACAGGTTAATCTAAAACCCAGTTTTCTACAAGGTTGCGTTATAATTCTCATGGGAGAATTACACGCAAACAATCTTGTACATATGAAACTTCCCAGCAGTATTTTATTGCAGTGTTTTCTTGTCCTATATACAGAAGAATACAGTAGCCGTGTGATTTCTCTGGGCTGTTTCTTCAGCGTACAGAGTACTTCCTTCCTGATGTCACATCCTGCATAGGGATCCTATTAGTGAAGATAATAGTACAAACTTAGCTCCTACTTGAACTCCTAAAGTGTCCCTTTATCACAGCCTTATAAAAATGCTTGGAAAATGAATTCACCAACCAGTTCTGAAGCATTTCACTGAATTACCTGGAAAAATTCAAAGGCTGACTGGAAAGAAGTGCTAAAAATTATTTGGAGAAATTTAAACGAGCATAACAGCTACTGCTTATCAGCAAGGAGAAAGATAAAATAGGCAAGAAATTTTGTGTTAAGATAATTACTCAGACCTTCAATTTCTTCACTTAGTATATTTATTTAGGCACTGTAATTAAGCCATTTAATTGCTCAGTATCCTCTAAGAACTGACCTTGATGTGTAAAGTAAAGTGATATTGCAAGAAGATAGGAAGGAATAACTAAAATGAACTTGAAGAGTCTAGAAATGGAAAAAACTTTTCAAAATGTATGACTTTTTTGCTTCTATGTATGATCGGTTGTCCTTTGTTCATAAAGTGTTAAAAATCACAGGAGACAACAGAGTGAATGTAAATGATGCTGGGGAGATTCCTGAAGTCCAGGTGATCAGCAAACTTGATCACTTCTAGGGGCTACCCAGTCGTGTAGGTTTCTGTGCTCGTTAAGTATCTTCCTACTTAACCTGCTGGTTCCCTGATTTTTTAACATTAGCAGAAAGTATCATCAGAGAGATACCTGTATCTTGTCCAACCTTACTGGAATGTACACTGAGATGAAGAGCCCTCTTAAATCCCTAGAAGGCCTAAAAGTAGCTGATCCCACCCAAACTGAATGGAGTCTAGAATCAATGTTTCCACTCCTCGGGGAAAGGCTCCAATTCCTAAATTATTTCAGCAGGGATGTGTGTTGTCATCACACACACCCATCCTCAGAAGATGGCTAGAAAGACTGGCACTCCAAGGTTTCCCATTAATTTCACTGGGAGACTTAAGATATTCATGTAGGAAGACACATAGGAGACACCCAAGCTTCCTGTGCTGTCAAGGTGGAAAGGGATTCCATATGGTGGGTTGACTAGAACTTCTTCTGCTAATCTTCAGGGCCATCTGCCTCCTTCCACTTCCACTTTCACAGTCAAAAGTATGAAAAGCAAAATTTAGCTGGCTTTTCCATGTTGACTGGATTTCTCCCAATCTGTTTGGGACCAACTGTCCCAAATTTCCCCGTGTTTCTTAGCCTCACAAATTATGTATGATGGAGTCTGCATAAAAGTCACAATTTGCAGGCCTCGGTCCTTAGAGCAAAGAACCAAATTTCACCTTTCTTTAATTCAACTGAAATGCTGAAGTCATTGAGTGGTGAGGTGCTGAGAGCAAGCAGATCAGGATTTTTTGGTTATGTTGGAGCTTGATTTTTCGGTAGGTGCAGAGAACGCAGAGCTCATGGTGAGGACAGCGAGTGGATTTTGGAGTATTCATATAATCAAACAAACAAGAAAAACTATGCTTAAGAGCCAATGCTCGAAATTGCTAACACACCTAATCCTAAACATTGCTTCCAAATATATTTAAATGGTCAAGAGTCACCTGCATGCCGTCTTTGCAGAGAAAGAATGAGTTGTATTTTTAGTGGTTTTGGCTGAAAAAAGCTGCTGCTTATCCCTGTGCCTTTGGGCATAAACCAACCCACCACACGCCCATGGGAGAACAGCATGCGTTTGGAGATGTTTTAAGACAAACAAAAGCTCATCGCTCCCTGTCACAGGCTCAGTGGATACAGAAGCTACAGTAAAACTGATTTACATTTGGGATTCTAGCAATGGACAGGTGAGGCGGTGTGGAGAAACTCTTTTGCATCTGAAGGGTCCCGAAAGCGTTCCTTATCTAAGGCTATTTCACAGGCAGTTCTGGTTGGACCTGTCCCCTCTTGCACAATAACTGCCGTCTTCTGGGTTTTTTTTTCTTTTTTTCTTTTCTTTTTCCTTTTCCTTTTATGCCGAAGCTGATGCAAAGATAAATGTGAAAAGGCATGACATTTCCTTTTTGTTACATGCTTGTGATTTTTATTATGTGTGTCCCTGAGGTAGCTAAACCAGCACCTGGTACTATTTGAGTATTCTGGCCTTCCAGTCAGTGCAAGCAGAGGCTCTGGAGTCTGGGAGCAGTAGAGCTACTTCGTAATCAAAGTGGTCATTCTGGTGCGAACGTTGAAAGTCCTCACACACCGACACACACACACACACACAAAAAGGTACTGGTAGCCATTATTCCCTGCCATTTACCCTGCAAAAATATGTGCACTCGTACAAGCTCTATTATAAACTCTAAGCAATTTCTCTAAACTTGCACTTAGCTGTGAAGTCTGCTGCTTCTATTTCAGATTTGAGGAAAGCTTGTCTACGTTTTCTGCGTATATCACTTCTAATAAAAGATACTACCTGTGCCTATAAGCGTTTTCTTGACTAACTCCTCAGATTATCACACCGACAAAAATATGCCACTAGGCTGGTATTTCAAGGTCTCAAATGGCAGACAGATGCTTGCTGACTCATTCTGAGAAGTCGTTTTCTACTACAATATAGGTTTTATAGCTGTATTGGTAACAGTTATAATCATGTAAAGCTCTTCAGGTGGTAAAGCACCAGATTTCTCTATCAGCTCCCAGTTTTGGTGGGGGGAACACTCACACCAAGTAATCAAAGGATGTGAAAACCTGATGTGACTGACGCGAAATAACCCTATTATTTAAAACATAAGAAAATGTACCACAGGTCTCAAACAGCACAGGTGAAAGGAGAAGGTCGGTAACCTGAATGTGTCCGTCTGTAGCGAGATCTATACTTTGAGCACAGATTTAATTTTCGACCTTTGTTGCACTGTATCACTGATGCCATCCGTGTGACCACGTAAACGTAGGCGACAGACGCAAAGGCCATTCGGACTGCTTTGAGCAAACAGAGGACTGAGGGATGAAAACACAAGAAGCGCAGCAGCTCTGGAAGTTAAATCTGCTGTGAACGGAGCGGGGGAGACCACCAGACACTGACAGGAGATGGGGAAGAGACAAAACGATGGGAGAGGCACTGCAAAATACGATGTACGGAAAGGCAATTGATGAAATAATGGTGATGAGCCTGGCCATTGGACTCACAGGATGGGAAGGTACAGCATCTGCAAATGATTTTCCCTCTGTTTTACTTCGTAAAACATAAGCATGTTCAGAAAACGTACTGCGGCAAAGAAACCCTTCAGCTGCTGTAACTTGTGAGCTAAGTCAGGTAGAAGAACAGAGATTGGTCTATGGCTCAGAATCTCCACAGCAACAGGCCTATCTGCTGCTTTTGTTATTGCTCGTTGGAAAATTGAAGGGGCAACATTTTATTCAGAGAAAACAGTTGTGTCTGATTATACAGTAATACTAGTTTAAAGCTCAAACAGGCATGGATTTTCCCTAACTCTGAAAACAACTCTTTAAGTCATTAACTTCTGCGGTTCCTCAAGAAATAGGTAAGTTTAAAATAATTTCAAACGTGCATCGCCAGCCATTGTAAAAATTATTGCTGATTTTCGTAAAATAAAAATAATTCAAGGTCTGCTTTTGCTGTGGGCAAGGGCCAGTTGGAGGAACAGGAAAGGTTTTGCACTGTATTCCATTCTTCTTTCTTACTTGCTGTTGCTGTGATGCCACGGAGTCAGCCAAGAGATGGATCAATGAATATCTTCTTTACACTTCCCATTTTATCCTTCCCAACGGTACAAGGTGGCTGTAAAACCATGTAATGGAAAACCAGACTGGAAGAGTGATTTCTGTACCCATCACTGATGGAACTGGAATTAGGGTTCTTGGAGCAGTACTTCTCAAACCATTACGTTTTCCCAATCTCATTCATCTCATAAGTCAGTAGTCTCTTTCAGCACGGCCAGTACTAAAATCCATACAGAAATGATCCATCTAGCAAATTGCACATTGCTGCACAGGCAGAAATCACTCCCTTCAGATCCCTGGTAGGTGATAAGCACGTGCCCTTGAGCGTGAGTTTTTTTGCAAATCCCTGTTGCACGATACAAATCTCTGGAACTGATTAGAGCGTTTTCTGAATAACAGCATCTTCTTCTGCCACCTGTTCACCAAGGCCTTAGGAGTTACTGGAAAAAACTCAAATTCCAAACTCAATTTCCAATGCTGTCCCAGCAGAACAATGCTTAGTGTCTACACATCACGTTTTATCTGACAAACTGTTTGACAGAAGCAAGTTTGCTTCTTAAAAGGAGAAAACGTATGGGCAGGAAAGCTACCGGGCCAAAATCTTCCGGTGGATCAGATAAGAGCACAACACATCCCTCGATTCCCACCACAGGGCTCTATCCGCTTGATCATCCCATTTGCTTAAGGCACGTTAGCAGTATTAGAACGAGTGGCATCGAGACTGAAAAGAAAGCAAATGAAACCAATCTACCCCTCACACCTTGGTGTTCAATGGGAATCTGTAATGAATAGATGTGTTTTGCGAAAGGTCTGTTGTAATAAAACCTGCCGTCGTCTCAAAAGGGACTAGAACTAGAGTGACATGAACACTAATAATACCAGCTTATCGGCTATTCTGTAAAATCCTATTTCTAAGCCTGTGGATGCTAATTAACTCTCTTGCAATGTCAAGCAGAATTGTACATTATTCCCAAATGAAAGAGCATGGAAAGTGTTAAAGAAGACACCAGACTGATTAATGTCTAAGTCGGGTGTTTTGTGTACCCAGACTCTTCCTGTCTGACAACTTTTTCCCATTATTTTGCCTTTTTATATAAGGCTCCTGTGAACTCTCTCAACCACCATTTTTGTCCTTTCTTAAAAGACCGCAACTTGGCAATATCACAGCGAGCCTCTGAGATTGTCCCAGAGTCTGACCTTGCCAGAAATCAAGCAGAAGCCACAATGAATAATAAAGTGGAATGAGTGCATTTATGATTGACCTTTGAAAAAAGGTATTATCTGGTAATAGCTGTAAAAAAAATTCTGGCCTTTATGAAAAGACTCGTAGGTAGAAAAGTTGGCTGTAAGAAATACATATGTATTTATAAGCAGCATGATAGAAGTGTGTAGCTACAATGGAAGTTTGATGGAGTGGGCTTAGAAATGATCTGAGAGACACTCAGAAAGAGATGGAGGCACACGCAGCTGCCTTCAGACAGGTCAGCTCTGGAAATGAAAAAGCCACCGGGATACAAACGGGATGCTGCCTTGTAGCCACCTTCCCAATGAGTGTCTCCGAGCCCAAAAGCAATCCTTGGCTCTCTAGGATTGCCAAGGACTAAAGAGACTCACCAGCGCAGACTAGTGCCATCGCAAAACCCTGATGGGCTGTTGCGTGAGGCATGTGAGCCCTCAGGCTTTTCAGGTCTCTAGAGAAGTGCAGACCAGGCCGAGAGTCGGGTCCTTCAAGGTGTGCCTACGTGCTTTGCTGGGCCAGGGCTTGGGAGGGAGGTGGATTTCTGAAATTCTCAGTTTGAGGTCCACCACTGAGAAGTGTGAGCGTCTGAGCTTTGCTTGCCATGTGCAAAATGTGTATCGCGCCTCGACAGAGCTGATTACCTAGGGTCATTTTCCACATGGACTATTCTTATTGATTTTAATTGAATTACTAATAGCATAAGGTACTATTTAATGAGACCCAGGGAAAGAGGGGGTTGGAAATCGCTGTGTCCCAAATCCTGTTGGCTGTGTTCATGCTGAGAAACATCTATTCTGTGAACAGCCCCACTGAAATCAGCGTGCATCCCTGTAGAATAACTTTTTGCCTAGTCTGATTAAGAGCAAATACAGCTCGCTTCTTTGGATGAGAAAAGTTGCATAGAAGTATGGCATTATTTTTATACCCTTTCTTATTAATATATTAAAACCCACATCATTCTTCAGGGGAGACGAAGCATACCAGTACTCGACACGACTGTAGGTTACAATCACCCGTGTCATTCTCTCAGATAAATGACTTTTCCATGGTGTATCCTAGACGGCCAAAATATCAGGAGGGTAATTTGTCTCTAAATTATGGCTGTTAGTAATTAATCCTCTTTTGCTCCGGACTTGAATGACCTTTATAAAGAAGCAGTTTAAATTAAGAAAAAAAAAAGTAAAAAAAAAGAAAAAAGTGGAAGAAATGAACTGTCTGTCCACAAACAAGTATGTTTTTGTCTTAAACTTGCGGTCAAGAACTATGAAAAGACTCAAAAATACTACAGCAGACTCAGAATATAACCCAGAAGATGGACACTAACCAACTTCTCCTGTATTTGAGGGTAAAAATCTTTCCCGTAGTGGCAGTGGGAAGCCTGTGACCTATCCAAGGCTTGCCAAAGCCAGGTCATCTCTGTGATAAACTGCTCAGTCCTGCATTTCCATCTTGAAAAGTTTCTTGATGAAGTGAGAACGAAAATGTCCGGCCTCTGTAGATATGGTGTTCCTTAAAGCCTTGATCAAAATCAAATGTCTCCCTCCCTTTTTTAGGAACGTTAAACAGAAGCAGCTGTGCTAGGGACATGTACGCCGTCAGTGTGACCTTTAGAACTGGTACCTGCTCACTGGTAATTACATAGCGATAGCTGTTGATCATACAGAAAGTGAATCCAACACCTTGTAGGAAATACCTTTGAGGAAACAGAGGCATGATGAAATGCTGCCCCGCTTTATTTTTGTGAGTGAATGCTAGCGTTCATAAAAAAAAAATGACTACCATGACAGATAAGAAACAGACATCATTTTTGTGGAGATTTTGTGCAGACTATTTCAGGTGAGACATCTCTGCCTGTTTGTGTGATTGTCTTACTTGCACATTTTTGGCTTGGACCTTTCCTTTTGTTTGTCCTTTCTGAAACTGTCCCAAATGTGTGGAGAAGGGCAACCTGTTAACTTAGTTTTTTAAAAAAAGACATAGGAGAATAAGCAGAATGATTTGTGGTGAAACTGTCCCTGTGTTTGAGCTGCCTTGGGGTTTTTTTTTGGTGGTAGGCAATTTGGGTAAGTGAACAAGGCAAAGAGCCCAGGCCTGGTGAGTCTGGCTGGGAAGGTTAGGTAGGGAAAACCCTTTTTTGCAATATTTATTTTTTCTCATCTGAAAAACTGGGAGCTTATCTAAAGAACAGTGGCAACTTCTCTTTCAGATACAGCAATCTCTTCTGTCTCAGATTCATTATATGTGATTTTAAGCTCTGTCTAATTGAGACTGCCTTATCTATGTTATTCTTAGAAACCAGAAGTTAATCCGTAAGAGCTACAGGTTTATCTTTCTCCTTTCTAGCCGCATCTGAACTCGAAAAAGCCCATGCCATCACCCTGCTTTGCCTCATTTCTCAAAATACTATGGCAGCTAATCCTTCTGGAAGAACATAATATGAGACCTGCAGAGCAGGGCACCCACATTCCCAGGACTCTTTTTGGGAGTGGGGGGCTTGGTGCCCTTACTATGTCCCTGCGGTACCTAGGTGGTTTGGTTGGGACAACCGAATGCTAATGCAGCATGATGGAAAAGGTAACAGCCTGGTGGGACCTGAACCCCCTCCAGATCCTCATCTGAAAGCCTATGCCTAGGGAGGATGGCCAGAAATTATCACCTATCCTTGGGGACTCAGAAGACGTAAGATGCCCTCTCTTAGTCCATCGCTATCTCATCACACCCTGTCCTGTTTGGTGAATTAACGCAAATCATCGGTTTTCAGAGTTGTCGGCGGAGCACCAGTTGCCAGGCCTGTATTTACTGCACAGAGGAAGCCCATCCTGCTTCTCTCCCAACACCCAGCATGTTCAAACCTGAGTCAGATGTCCACATGGTGAATGATTACATTAGGTGTAAAGGTTCCCTTGGTGTTCATTTGCAGAACAGGTGAGGTCTGCTCTTAGGGTTAAATGAGGGAATGGGATGTTTGCAGGAAAATGTTTAAATAGTTCTGGTTCAGTGCGTGCAGATTCCTAGTAAGCACTATAACAGAGGCGGATAAAGGGTGCTGGAAAGTTAACTGCTTGGCCAGGTTTAGGCACAAGTTTAACCCCCTTGAACAGTTGTTGTTTTAAGCAATTGTTTGGCTTTCTGAGTATAAATATGGAGTGAAACAAGTTTCCCACTTGCTTGAAGAGAACGGTCACTTCTGAATTTTCTCATACAGACTTTCTGGGGTTCTTTTGGTCATGATGAAGGAACAAAACCAAGCAGCTCGCGGGGATGTGAATATATACACCTAATGCAGCCAAAGCTTAGATCAAGTCTCCAAATATGAAACGACCAATTCAAATATCTCAAACCAATTTATTCCCAGTACTCAGGGATTTCTAATTCAATTATGTCACAGAACGTGATGTTTTAGTCTTCAGCCAAACCTACCAAAATACACAGTGGCGGCCCATTGAAGGAGTGAGGCCATCTAGAGAAGTGATTAAAAAGCCTGTGTTGGGGCAACTGCTCTACTGGCATGGTGGGGAATATGTGAACTTCAGCATAAGCCAAGTCCTGAAGCGCAAAAAGTGCTTTAAGATCAGTGAGCTGGACCATGTTGTTGATCCCTGGAGCAAAGAGGAAAGGTTCAAAAGAGCGTCAACTATATGAGCGGCCCAAACATGAATACTTAGTTGACGGTTCATGGGATCAGAGGCATTAGGAATGGAAAAGACCTACAGGGTGAACCGTGATTATTCTGCTTCAGTGCTCTGTCCTGTGTTTCAAACCGGACACAGACTTCTCTGACCCAAATGTAGATTTTAATATAAGCCTTGTACAATCAGTTTGATTTAGGGTCCTGAGTCAATCTCTTGTAGAGGGAGTATTAAACTGCAAAGCATGAGCAGGGATTTAAATAACAAGACGGACTTTTTGGTCTCGTTTTTTGTTTCTTTCCCCACGCCTTGCCTTGCCTTTCCTACCTCTCCTTCTTTTCTTTTTTCTTTTTAATGGGCTTTGAACACCAGCATGTTTTAAACTATCTACAAAGCCAAATAAATATTCTGTTCCGGAAGGGAAACATTTTCTTTCCATGGTGTTTGAAACAGGTACATACAAAGCAGGGATTCACACCAAACAAAAATCTGCTAAACAAAACTAGCTGTTTCACCAACTGAATGCAGAGTGCAGATCCTTTCCCTCCGGACATGATTTTTAATGGTAGAAATAGCGAGGTCTGTAAAAAAAGGTGAGATCTTACAAGAACAGGATTTTGCTCCAAGTCATCCTTGTGGAATCAGGGACAGAGAAGGAAGGAAGCGCAGGAGCACGTGAAGGAAATTTCTGAGAAATTTCATCTTGTGGCCACGTGTGGCGCTCATAAGCTCAATATGTGGCTATATTATGTGTGTTGATTTGCACGCAGGAGAACTTACGTCTGCAACAGAGCAGGAGACCAATGCCTATCCCAACATTTTCTTGTATGGCATTTCAAGACAACCAACTTGCACAATTAGAGAGAAATTTCAAGAGAAGTCATAAGAGCCATCGCTATACGTGAAACAGTGCTAGCAATTTATTCACAAGAGGTCTAGCGTTGTTTCTATTGCCTTTCAGAAATCCCACGAAGCTAGCTGTCATTTTGATTCTGGAGACGAATCTCGATCAAAGTTTCCCTCAGCTTTTCTCCTTTTTGACAAAAGGCCAGTCTCTGCATGCTGGGCTTCAACCTTTCTACCAACTCTATTATTTTATGTAAAAGTTGGCAGACAGCAAGAAGAAGGCAAGGCACAGCCTTCTTGACTGGCAGTAGTTTGACATGCTCAGAAATGAAGGCACAAGATAGGAGCATAAGTACAATGCTGGAGACTCAGCCGAAATGAATAGCCATCCTAGCTGCACACTTGAAGCAGAAAGAAATGAAATAAAATCCAGAAACAGAACACAAAGTTTTACAACGAACGTGGTGAAACACTGGCACAGGTTGCCCAGAGAGGCGGTAGATGCCCCGTCCCTGGGAACATTCCAGGTCAGGCTGGATGGGGCTTTGAGCAACCTGATCTGGTTGAAGATGTCCCTGCTCATTGCAGCGGGGTTGGACTAGATGACCTTTAAAGGTCCCTTCCAACCCAAACCATTCTGTGATTCTATGATTTCCACGTTTCTCAAGATCCTGATTGTGTTATGGTAGCTGCTTTTTTCCTGCCAGGTGTGCTCTCTTTCCTTCTTAGCCTGGCTTAAACCTGCACTGCTTGCTAAACAGACTGACTTTGCTAGTGGATCCCAAGGCTGAGTACTCTCCCCATTCTTCTCAGAGTGTCAGGCTAAATACGATAATAACTATATTGACATAGTCTTTGCAGTAAGACTGGGGCTTGGTCTGCCTAAGCACGGAACCCATCAGAAGCAGCTTAGTCGTGGACCTCTCTTTTACTGTGGTTTAACTGGTTAGCCTTACTACTTGTGGTACGTCGCTGCATGGCTTTAAGGTTTACAACAGACATGCATGGGGCTGGCAGAGAACTGGGGTTGCATGAGCTTATGCAAGAACCCAGGGTAATGTATTTACTATCTCTGAACCTGTTTAGATTTTCTTTGGATGGGAGCCCTTTGAGTGGGAGAGAGACTTGGGAAAGATACTAATTAGAAACTTGCTAAACAACCTAACAGATGACAAATGTCTCTAGCATTGAAAACTGGAGGTGAAAAAGACCATTTGCATCTTGTTTACCTCTTCCTACCTAAGATCGGCCATGACTCTGTCCTCATATATTTTAATGTACTTTACTCTGATAGGCTTTAAATTACTGAAGTGATAAGGTCTATACACCATGTAATATGCCGTACTGTAATTGCAGTATTTTTTGAATGAACATTTATATTCTAGATAGACTGATAATAAGACTATTATCGATGTAGCTAAGGGAGTAGAACACTACTCACTTTTCATCAGGCTGGCCTTTAGTCAGATGGAACTGTAATTCTCATTAACAAAAGCAACAGAATGCTGTACACAAGGGACTTAAATACTACCGTAAAAGAAAGCGTCTATCCAAATGCTCCTGAAACATATACCAAAAAAAGATATTTCTGTCACCCTGGTTAATTACTGACACAGGCTGGATTGACTGCTGAAGAAGTTCACCTCGCTTTGAAAATCATCTGCAAAACAACTCAAGCTTCAGGGGAGCAGCAGAACAGATTGCGTCAAAAGTTTTGAATAATAGGAATAAGGTCTATCCAAGTATTTTCTTCTATGTGCTGAAGTTATTTCAGTACTATTCACAGTTCAGCCATACTGGCCATCCGGTAGAGATTTCCGCAAAAAATTTTGATAGTCTGATGAAAATCGTAAAAGTTACTTCAACGTAATTTAGGCTTCAAACCTTTTCTGAGAACTTGCTCTAATTCTGGTGACCAAGTGCTGCAGGCTAATGCCATCCGTGAAGTAGGCAGTTACATCTGAGAGCGAATCAACCCAAAAAAAAGAAATCCAAGTTACCCTGTGTCTTCAGGCAACCTGCATAATGTTCAATGCATATCATTGAAAGTGCTCTTCCAGCTTTCTAATTTCAGGTATTTGACACTCAACCTGAACTCATGCCAGTGATTATTTGCATCACTTTCCAACCTGCAGCATTCTGTATCTGTTATCTGAGTTACTGTCACTACCTCTGTGAACAGCACCGAGGCCCATATGGCTGGATTTACTGCTTGACAGAATTAAATAAGCAGCACAACATCCACAAAATTGCTCTGTTTCAGAAAGATCCTAATGATTCCTATGCATTTCCTATCCAGTCCAACTGATGCAGACTTCCCTCCCTGTTAAGCAGGTTTCCCGTTACTGAAGATATTCTGCATGTACTGAGCCTTTTTCCTTGGCAGATCTCTGAGCTGATCCCCGTGCAGCCTAACCCCTAGAATACGTCCTGTGTGCTTACTGAATTTTTCATGAATCCCACATTAAATCTGCAGGCTTTGAGGTGCACTGGGGAGCTGACATATTTACCCTTCCAGATCAGCACCACTGTTATCTTTCCTAAGGAAGCACAGGAGCACCTTTGTTTTCCAAAATAGGTGTGGGCAAAGGAAAGACCATGGTCCTCACCAGTCACTCAGCTGCCACATCATCATTCTCCCCAAGTGCATTCCTTATGCCATTTATTAGCATTGCTAATACCAAGCACCTCATTTTTATGCCGCTAGCAGTGATTGTGAAAGCCATACTGAACTTTCTAATCCATTTATCTATTAATTTATTATCTAATTAAGGCTCACAATGACAGTGCTATTTGTTTTAAAATGCCCTCAAACTAAACCAATACAAAGCACACATGCATTCAAATCAATTAAAATGGTACTCACTAATGTTTTCCTTAATCAGTTGGTAACTGTTCCACTACCATTTAAAGGAAGGCAAAATTCGTTTTAAGTTCATCATAATCGTGTGACCTACTTGCACAGTGCCAAACTGATACAAATGGATGTTACTGTCATGTCATAAGGGCATGGAATAGTACCAGCCATGAATTTTGCAGGAGCCATCCTAGGAATACGGCTTTTTTGCATAAAAGGGCCCTAGAACATTAGTTCAAATGCAGTCGCTGAAAGGCAGGCAGGCAAAACGGAGATTTCTGAAGAGTTTATTAAAGTTTACATCATACCTCATGCTGCATCTTTGTGATTTTTTTCTCCCAAGAGTTGTGCCTTTTGCACAACCGCAGCAGAGTCTAGTGCCACATGCCTAATGCTTCATGTTCGTCACAGAAAAAAAAATACACCAGTCTTCCTATGTTGCCTAAACAAAGCCTGACCTCATTCTTCAGCTACTGAGCTGTGTCAGAGAGCCTTTCCGCCACGGCACCCACACGGGGAGAAATCCTGCCTAATACCGTAGCGCCGTTTCTTTCGTCCACGGACTTCAAAAGCAGTTGCCCCTCTTGTTTGGATGCAAAATGTGCAGGCGCTGCGCATCTGGACCAGGTGCAGATGTTACACCGTGATCTACCTTCCCGATACCGTGAAAGATCAAACCTGATGTGAACTGCTTACTGTTGCAAAGGATTTCTGGGGCACAGCTGGAAGAGAGCTCTGCTCCCTTACCTCTTTCCCTGCCCCCAGAGCTTGCGGTGGTAACAGCACAGATTATCACGCTGGAGAGAGTTGCTCCATTTGGTTATTTAGAAACATTTTAAGAGCATCTTTCAAAGCCCACAGTAATGCACACTGACACCAAGGTCTCAAACGCAAATCCCTGTGGACTCAGTCTATCCTGTTCAGCCTGGAAATGCATGGAGGGACATTCATTCCGCCTCGAGATTTGTGTTTGAACATGATTAAGGACAACCACTGCTGTTTCTCCCCTTCTGCATGAAGCATCACTTTCCCTTCTGCTCGTTATTTATAGTACTGCATAAGATATTTTTAAGGTAAGGAAAGGCAGAAAAAGCCAGATTGAAGATACATATAGCTGTAGTTTCTTTAACTAAGAATGAGTAAATAACATTTCTCAAGCAATTTACTTCTCAAAAGTTTTTCTTTCTTCTTTTTAATACTAAACAAGTAGCCAAAAGAAAATGAAACGTGACAAACAGGATATTTGTACACACTACAAGTCAACACTCATATTAGCAGAGTTTTAAAACTCCAGCCCTGCACTGACTGAAATGACACAGCCATACCTGCGATGTAAATCACTCACTCTGCCTGAATGTTATGCAACCCTTTTAAAAGTGAAGAAATAAACCTGAAGAGACTTCTTTTCCTTTGCAAGGGAAAACAAGGGAGCGGGAAGGAGCTCTCAGGATCTGACCTTGCTCCTTCTGAACTCCAGAGGAGACTGTATCTGTGAGCTTCAAACCCTCGCTGCCTTCCAGCACAAGTGTCAGCCCACAGGCTTGCAAGCTGGTTTTCAAGCGACAGCTAAGCCACCTGAAGAGTTGCTCTGCTTTATCAGTTCAGTGGGGATTTGTTTGATCAGGTTTACGGGATGATGTCTTCCTGAGCGACAGCCGTGGGTCTGAGTAGCAGATGTGTGTTCAGCAGTGCACGTTCCACTCCCAGAGCTTATTTCTTTCCTTTTGTGCCTTATTTACCTCGACTGACGTTATGACACTCAATTAGTCTTAATATTGGAAATGTTTTCTGGGTTAGAGATTTCTATTTAATAAAGCCTGGGAGGAAGTGCTAGGTCTGATTAGCGATGCCTGACTCAAAGGAAAATAAACTCCCCCAACAGCCTACTGACAGCTAACCCCCAATCCTGAATAATGCCAGACCGGCAGAGGAAACCACCGCTGCAAAGGATTGGGACCTACCGCTGTCGAATACCCTCGGAACAGGGGCCACATAGAAAACCTCTTACCCGTGTGATGACTGATGGCTCACACGAGCAGGCTGACGGCGAAGCTGCGCCGTATGGTTTCGGTAGCAGAAGAGGCCGTGCCAGGCTGTGGCCGAGCTCTCCCTGGGTCCTGTTTCTGCGTCACGGTTCACTGTCTCTGTTGGCTGCAAGCAGGATGCTCTCGGTGGGATAGTGCTGCTCACTGCACTACTGAAATAGGTCAGCTCAAAATCAGGCAAAAAAATAATAATTTAACTATTATTCTGGCCCTTAGGATCTTTTCTACCAAAGGGAAATCAGCAGCAGCATTGCTGCCCTCACCAGAGAGAAGATCTTTGCTGTCTCCTCACCAGAGGAAGAGGAGGAATTGGTGCTGGCCCGGTAGGCAGGGACTGGCAACACCACCATGAACAGAAAGGGCAGGACAAAGAGCAAGCAGAGCAATTCATGAAGAGGGCAGTGACTGGAACCTTGTCTGCCACATCTGTATTAACATCTCCCTATATCAATATATGGGGTGAGGGAAGTGCGGGAGAATTCTTTTCTAATATTGCTGGTGGGGTGATTGCTGACAAAGAAATCACTGACATTTAAATGGAGTTCCTCTACTGCAGACAATTCCAGGAATGTGCTATAAGAAAACTAAAGATCTCCTGTTGTTCAGTTTTCGATTTTCAATTAATTTTATAGTACAAGTGATGCTGTGCTCCAGAGAAGCTGACATAAAAACAGGTTATTAAGGAAAGTTCCTACAAAATGTTCAGCTAGTATTGTTAGTTCTGTTTTAAAACAGCTATCTCCCTATGCAATTATATTTCAATAAGCAAAAGGTTATCTCTGTTGTAAAGACACATAATAGAGAAAACTCTCAAACCGTTGCAATGTTATCGCTGGAATTTATCCTCCAGCGTGACTATGTTCTCAATTACAGCAGAAGAAATATATTAAATATCATTCAGATAGGAACATCATCCAGTAGCTGTATATTTCTGAAAAGTTTTTACATGCCAGGGAAAGAAGGCTTTTTTCACCTACATTATGCTCAGTTTAGGAAAATAAAATAGAAACCGAATAGAAACAACGCAGAAAGAATAGGAAACATCTCCATGCTGTGACCCAGAAGGGGAACCCAGGATTTCTATTTACTAGAATTATTATTGATATTGTTGCAGTATCATCCACAGTGCGCCACAATCCTTTTAGCGTGAACTTGTGCAAGTCACCAGTCACCTATGATTCGCTTGCCTCATCTATAAAGCGGAAATAAATGCCCTTCCCACAGCTGGGCCTTGTAAAGACACATTTGCAGGATTGGAACGCTAGTATAAACCAGTTTCTGATTCAGGGCTTTATAAACTGTAATGAAAAAAGGCTGAGTAATCACCAACAATGTTGACGTCTTATCTGAGATTCCCTCTGAGATCCTTCTAGTCACGGGAAAGCGACAAATTATTTTTCTTGTGTTTCTAATAGAGTCAAAATGAGCATGGCTCTTCGTAATAGTCAGTTCCTTAACAAGCCCTTAAACTTTCATTATGTCGTGCTCTGCCGAAATATTTTTGCTGCAGAACCAGACATCAAAGGTATAATATAGCCCTGGACACTGGGGCTACTTCACCAACTGCTGCTCTTAGGTTATCTATAAGGGAGCAACATATTGTTTTGTTTTATGAGATCCTGTAAAAGGAAAGCTGGTACTTAGAAAAAATGAAATACTGCAAGCAATATATTGGCCGGATTAAGTTCACCTCCAATACTTATAATTTCAAGGAATCTCTACCAAGTTTCAGTATAAAAAACACTGTGGCTGTGCTCAGGTGGAAAGTAGAAGAGGGTGCAGGCTCCAGTTCACATGGATTTCTTGCTTAACGTCATAGAATCGTAGAATCGCTAAGGCTGGAAAAGACCTCTGAGATCATCTAGTCCAACCGTCAACCCAACACCACCGTGCCTACTAACAAGCCACGTGTCGCTGTGGCTTGGGCTCACAGTGGTCATGGTTTGACCCCACTGTGTCAGCCCATCTCCCAGGGCTGTGCCTGGGGCCAAATCCATCCTCCTTCACCCATGCAGCTTTGCAGGAGAAGTTTCCTTATTTATTTCTTGATGCTCAGAGTGTGCCCACTTGCTTACAATGAAGCAACAATATTTGTTGGTTCTGACCCATCTCACTGAAAAAACACCCACAGACAGGCAACATTTTCCCAAAAGCTGGCAGCCAGTATCTCATTAACAAAAGGCAAATGTGCACCATCCCTAAAGCAATTTTCATCAGACTGCTTGATTGCCCTTGTGCCAAGGAACAGAGTATGGTACTCACAGTTTTGCTTAGTTTAGAATCAGAGGAAAAATTAAAACCTGGCAGCTAGTAGCTTTTGTGGGGATGCATTCAGAAGTGCTGTTCTGTCAAACAAGTGTCTCCATGAGATGGAAGGAAAAATGGATTGATATGTATCTCATCTCATACCCCACTACCACTACAGATGGTCACTGACCATCAGTGCAAGAGGGGGACTTGGAGGTGACAGAGACATGCGTTTCCTTGGAGCAGAGAATCAATAACAGGTGAAAAAAACAAGGCAGCAAAGCAAGGAAGAAAGAAAGAAAAAGAAAAGGAAAGAAGGACATAGTTGACGCAATTCAATTTCTGGGAGGATAGGCTGATTTGAAAGGTTATGTGAGATTAATAGGGAGTAGGTCTGTACTTCGATAATTAATCTCAGTTACTAGGTTTTGGTCCATGCACCCAGTATGTATTTTTTGTTTTGGTACATTTTGAGAGGGTGGAGGGAAGGAGAAGTTTATGGGATCTTCAACACAGAACGAGACAAAGTGTTAATGGGAAAGATTACCGCTGTATAATCCTTAGCAAATGGCATAAAAGCATTAGATACCTGCACTGCCACTACGCCTGCCTGCAGAAATATGTCACTGCCAGAAATTTAGTTGCTCTTTCTGTGGTCTCTGTAGCGGTAAGAAAAATTCAAACTGAAGCTGTTATTCTGTAAGGTCTCCTTGCAAATCCAGTGGATTTTGCTCGCAGGACCATAAAAATTGCCATGCTGGGTCAGATCAATGGTCCATATAATCCAGTATTCTTTCTCTGACAGTGACTAATACTATACGTTTTGGTACATCACAGGAAAATGTAAGAAACCTTTCATGACCAATTATGGAACAACCTTCCCATAGAGGAAGGCTCATCCCAACCTCTGGGAGAAAATAAGAGCGTTTTTGCTTAAATTCTGAAGGATTTCTATTAGCTCCTGTCTAACCTGACCCTGGTTGTAGTCGCTGTTCATACAAATACCTGTTCCTTTTTCAAATCTGATTAAGTTTTAGCTTAACGATACCGTGTTGCAGTGACTTTTACAGGTTAAATTGTCTTTAGAAGTATGCCTTTTATCACTTCCAAACTTACTGTCCTTCAGTTGCACTGGATGGTTCTTGTTTTGATTTTATGAGTGGGAGTAAATAAGGCTGCCAATTTACCCTCTCTGTAGTACTCAGGATGTGATATACTTCCATGAAACACCGTTTTATTCACCTTTTCTTTAACTGTTCCTGCTCTTTTCTGTCTCTCTCTCACCTTTGCATTCTCCCTAACATTTTCTGTTCTCTGGGAGACTTCTTCCACCCTGAAATCCTTCCGTTTCCTTAAATATAAAATGAGTTATTTATTTTGCTCTGGTTTATTCTGCTCTATTTTATTTAAAGCTATGACAACTTTGGCACTGAAATCTGATTTCTGAAGGTCTGATTCAAAATGCCCTGAACCAGTCACTGTATTCCTACCAAGCACCTGCCACCGTGGCCAGATGTGCTATCAGGCCATTTTTGGTATTATTCTTAAAATCCAGTTTTAATATTCTAACAAGGTATTTATTTTCACAAATGCAGTTCTGCACTGAGCACAGGATTTCCCTGAAGTGTTGTTCACAGTGACCAACCCATTCTCCCCTAAAATCCTCCAGAATCTAGCAATGTGCTTGACCCTCCAACCTGTGTATTTTCACCTTTAATTTTCCCATCTGCATTTTCCCGGATGATGGTTCAGTTGATCCCTTGCGCTGGGAAATGGCTCTGGATTTCCTCCCTAGCCTCCTCTAGTCCTGTCACTGCTTTTGTGCCATCTGCCAGTGTTGCCGCTTCCCTCTTCACTGCTTTTCCAAGTCAGTAAAGGGCATATTAAATAGACTCCGTTCATACTCCTTTTCCTTAATATCTTCTGTCGAAGAGTTTGTTTACAAAGTCCACATTAAATACAATCAACTGTCTCTTTATCCACCTTTCTGTTAAGTTCAAAGTAGACTGGAAAAGACTAGCAGACTGGAAAAGCGTGTTTACAACCATTCCATCATGTACATATGGCTTATTTGTAAACTTTTATAACACTGTTATAACACCATTTCCCGTTGTAGCAAACTGAATGAGGTTCATTGGTCCCTCATTCAGAGATCCCAGTTTCATTGGTCCCTCATTCAGAGATCCCAGTTTCTTCTTTAAAGAAGCAAGCAGAAGATGTTCAGCCCTCCAGTCCCCTAAGCTCGAGTAAGTAGCTTCCCTTCCTATGACTAGCATCAGCTCAATTTCCAACAGCAGTCAGAGAATGAGCACCTCTCTGCTGGGAGAGACATCCAGTGCCCTTGATTTTGTCTGTCTAGTCTCAGCGGCAAGGCACTGCCTGTAATAATAACGGAAATACTGTAGCACCTTTGGAGCATGAGTTGTTCCCCAAGGCACTTGTTTTGGTGGCATAAATCACCCTCTGGAGATACTGGTCTCTTTCTGCCAAATAAGAGGGCTGCCTAGAGGACCGGCTTGGATCTAATAATTAAGTTCTGCCGTGCTAAAGTTGCCTGAGATGGATCCTACTGTAAGCGACTTGAGAATCTTTAATGTAATGCCTTTTTTGTGGTCTTCTCTTGCATTCAGATTCAACTCTCATGCTATTTTCAAATGCCTGAGGAACTGGCAGGCTCAGAATTCTGACAACAGGCTATGGAAGCTGTTAAGAAAGGAAATGCTTTTTCACTGGGACGTTGATCAAGTGCTGGAACAGGTTGCCAAGAGGGCTGTGGAGTCTCCATCTTTGGAGATATTCAAAAGCTATCTGGTCATGGTCCTGGGTAACCGGCTCTGGGTGGCCCAGCTTGGGCAGGGTGCTTTGAGCAGATGATCTGCAGCTTCCAATATCCACCACTCTGTGTTTCTAAGAGTTTGGATTAAACCCTGTTTGGGATGGTCTGAGCACATTAAAGTGGTTTGTGGACTAGTTGGTCAATCCCACAATAGGAAGACAGGTGTTAAGAACCTGCCAGCTTAACACCAGATCTCAGCGCCTTGTTGGCAAAGTTTGTTCAGGTCCCGGGATCTGCACTCATCCTCTCAGAAATGCTGTCCCACTTGCTACGGGAGGACAAAGGTTTTAAAGGTGCCTTGCCTTACTGTATGCAATATATAGTCAATCAGAGAACTTCACTCCAGGAGCCTCTGTTGGATGCTTTTTAGGAGAACATTTAGGACCCATTTTATTTCAAGAACAATAATCAAGTAAAGGTGGGTTTTCATGTGTGTGTGTGTATGTGTGTGTGTGTGTGTATGATGGCTGTATATCATTATAGCAGCTGTATATATATCTAGATGAATATTTTAAAGGCCTTTGTTTTATTTCTCTGTAAAAAAAAGTACAAATCTTAGTAAGGTGTTTCATTGACTGTGAATATTAAGTTCCAGGAGTTAGAAACATAGCAAGGAGATTGTGTTATGTGACGGCACGAGAAAAAACCCTCAGCTGTATGTCTCACAAGAAATCAATGCACTGTGTCTTTTAATGTCATAAAAAATATCTCCCAACAAGATGTATTCGAAGTAGTATTAGCAGAAAAGTGAGCTTCTAATGGCCTTTATTGATTAAGGCAGAAACAGCAGACAATTCAGAGGATGCTGGTGTTGTACGAAACAATTGGAAGTACCATTGCCTTACTGTACTCTAAGGAGATTTAGTGAGGATGCCCCAAACTCAATATCCGCAGAACTGCCATCGGAGTAACCACAGCCCTTTGCTTCAGTGAGAAAGTGATTTGCTGAGCTTGAAAGAAGCTTCCCAATTGCCTTCTCTGAGATACTCCTCCTTTTTTTCCCAAATTTTGCTTTTTCTCTTGAGTGCGAACCCTCCTTTGTCCTTCTCAAAGACTTCCGTCACCACCCTGTTCCCCTCCTTAGCATCTGTCAGAAGTTTGCACAGGGGAATGAGGACAAGAGTCCCTCTGAGGGACAGCAGCCCTAATGACTTACGCCATTCAGAACGAAAAAAAATCACCGCTTTGGGGGATGAATCCACGGTGACTGTAGGACTGTCTCTAGGAAAGGACACACAGTCAAATGCAGCTGAGTTATGGAGGCCTAATAGCACGCCATCAGCTGAGCCATTGTAACTCAAAAGGGTGGGTGCAGGTCCTGTGTGTCCGGAGGGGACAGTGCTGTATGATACAGAAGTGCATTGCACGTTGGCTGATGCCGAGAGGGACAGGAATGCACTCGTGATATCTGCCTCCCTGGTCGGTCTGCTCCTGTCTAGAGGCACACTCCTAACGGTGAGGTGGAAAATGTTGCTTTGCAGTTCTTTCCTTATGCTAAATTCCTCGACTTTGCGAGGAAATTAGCGAGAGCTAATACCACGGTGCCCCAGCCGCACGGGAGTAACTTGTCAAACTGAACCGATTCAGCCAGGTTTGACTGCGTGCCCGCGTCCTCCGAAAAAACCCTCATGAGCGGCACAGACCGTGTCGGCGGCCTCTTGACTCGCCGCTCTGCTGCGTTATTGAGCGGCTGAGAGCCACGGCCAACGGCATTCAGGGCCCTGCAGCGCGTCTGAACGCCGGCCACACAATGCTGCAAGCGGGCCAGGGCAGACGTTTTGGATAGGGGCCAGATCACCGTAAAAGCCAGCCAAGGAAACCGGTTTGCGACTAGCCCTTTGGTGAATGCACATTTATTCGGTGCAAGATTAATATACCTAAAGTAAACAGAGAGACAAACAGACAGACTCTGGAGTGGTGTGAAGAGGTGACGATAAAGAGGGACGAAAAAAAGCACACACACAAAAAAAAAATCTGCAGCCAGCCATAAAAAATTCCCACTCCCCAATGGCTATTTTGCAGAGAGCTGTTTTTCTCTTGCAAACAAGAAGTAATGAAGGCAGGTTTTGTAGCAGAGTGAAGGGAACTGAAGCGGTGTCAGGGGCTGATCAGGAGGAGGAAGGTGCTAAGCATCGCACGGGGCACGCAGGCTGGTGCGCAGGCCGGGAGCAGAAAGCGTCGCCGCTCTTCTGCTGTTAAACACACTGGAATCACCCCAAGCGGTTGAGCCCTTGCCAAGTAATTCACCGCTCTGTGGACAGACTCTGCTTCTTGTTCGTGTTTGCTGATCTGATGCAATTCCTAGTGCTTAGTGGTTTAACAGAACTCTTCGAAAGACACTCGATTTATCACTGATAAATCACTGATGAAATCTAAAGTTCAGTTATAAAGTGAGGGCTCAGCCACAGCTGTATAAAAGGCTTTCCCCTGGCTTAGAAATACACCAGTGAAGATATTTAATACGATAACCCTGCACAACCCCTGCACCATTCAGTCCTTGTTTCAGGCTTTTGTTCTTAAGGCATAATTATTTTTTTTTTTGGCTAATGATTGAAAAGATCTGTACATTCATACCGTGCACCACCATTCTCACCCTGCCCTCCACCAGCTCTCCGCTCCTTTATGCACACAGCAAAGCAGCTGAACTCAGCAAAAAGCTTCTCTGTTTTAATGCGAGCGTTTTGTGTTTTCAACACTGCTGGTGCCATTGCCTCCTTTGCGTAAAACAGATCAGTGGCTGGATGTGTGGCTGTCTTAGGATGTTTCAGGGATCCTTTCTATCTGTAGTTCAAGCAGTGAATTTCCACCCTTTGCTGTGCAAAACCTTGGCCAGCCCCCTCATCTCACTGTACAAAATGCTTCGGATACGGAGATGGTGATGACTTCTTTTAGTTGCAGGTGCGGGCTAAGGATAAAGACCATGGAAAATTTTGAAGCATTCAAAATAATTCTGGATCTGTGTTTGAACCAGGATCTCTACTTACACGTTTGAACCTGGATCTCTGCCTATTTGCTTTTCAGCTGGTCAGATAACAGCCAATGACACAAACAACTCCACAGGCTCTGTTTTGAGCTGCACCATATATACGACTAGAATGTGGGAACGTTGCAGAATAGAGAAGAGGACCACACTGAAAATCTTTGGGTTTTTTTTTCCCCCTGTACCTGCAGTGGTCATCATACAGGATTTTGAAATCTGCCGTAGACATCACACTGCACATCAGACCCAAATCTCTAACCCAGCACATTTACCTGGCCAGCACTTGAAAAGCAGGTTTTGCCCTTTGTTCCAAACACGCACTGAAACCATTAAGAGATCTGCAGGGCCAAGCAGCGCCTGATTATTCCTTTGTGTGTATTTGTTCTTTCCAAATAATAGATACAGTGCTGCTGCTCTGGATCCTGACCTCCATTACCCTGATACAATGCAGCACCTCCACCGACTTTCTCATTTGTGCCATCCAGAAAGGTGCTGCAGTACAAAACGCGGCCCTGCTATGCATTCCTCTTTCATTTCCATGCATTCCTTGCCTGATACCAGAGTGGAAATAACACCAACACAGTTCAGCCTTCACCTCTTCTTGGCATGATTTATGTGCCTCTTACAGCAGCTCTAGGAGAGATTATTCTTATTTATACTATGTTCCAGCATAGTTTCTCCTCAAACTAACTCGATACCTCTAAATAGAAGCAACACCTGAGCAGGAAAATGAGATGAGAGTTGAAACAGTGGGAAACAAAGTGCCTGGGCACTACTGCATTACAAGAAAATCCCACATTAAGCCCATTTCCATTGTGATCTCTGTGAAGGGTACAGGCACTATGTCTGTGGCATCACATTGCACCGACATCAATACACATGGGTTTTGATTTAAAAAAAAAAAAAAAAAAAGAAATGTATGGATGTTGTTTATGGCTTGTATAACAGTGTTGGGAATCTGGTTGGGCAGAAGGTTGGTTTGAAATGTGACAAACGCCTGAATCTAACCTTCTTTAGTCAGCTACGTCCTAAAAGTTGAAAAGATGTCCCAGTCTGTCTTCCTCCCTAACCTTTCAACACTTGCTAGAACTGCCTGTTGTTATAGGAAAGGGGTAGTTTAATTGCAATTAGGGATATTGTAGGGATATTTTAATTGCAATGTAGTGGGGAGCTCCCTGTCTAGGTTACAGTTTCATCAATGTGGCATTACTTGAATGACAAGCCGTGATGGGTGGCTTACTCTGGTTTAGGTGAGTTTGCCCCTAATCAAATAAAGCTCAATGACAATAAGGCACTCCTAGACAAAGGAGCAAAAACCCAAAGAAAAGAACTACCTGTTAAGCTAACTCGCTTTGCCTAATATAGGAAAATGAAGGCAGACAGGGAATAAGTAATATTTCAAGCAGGTAAACACTGGCAAGAGAGAAAAACAACTGACCTAAAATAAACTTTTGGCACTGGAGTAAATTAGTATAAAATGGTGTGAGTAATTTGAGGCTGAAAATGAGATGAACGTTTCTAAGCATCTGAAGAATGAAGCGACTGTTTCCAGTAAAAGCGATGGGAGCGAGACACTGATTTGGCTTCAAGACAAAGAGTTTACGCCTGTCGATAGTGTGAGTCTGGACTTGATGAGCCAGTAGGTATCTTTGGGTGTCATGAATGACATGAAGGTTCTCCAAGATTTGGCCAATTTCCTTTTTGCAGTGCCATCATCGAGATAATTTTTCCAAGAAGAAAAAAAAAAGAAGAGAAGGAGGGAGGGGAAGAAAGAGTAGGAGAGGGGGAGAGAGAGAAGGAAGGATGAGGAAGAAAGAGANGTAAAAGAGATAAAGAAAGAAAGAAAGAAAGACAGCAAGAAAGGAGAGAAAGGAAGAAAGAAGAAAGAAATAAAAGAAAGGCGAGAGAAAGAAAGTGTAATAACCTTTTAAACCAAAACCAGCTACACCTAAAGCCCATATGACTTCAGAGAAGCTGATTTACTAAAGCTTTCTAGCGTTTCACATAATCAATTGCATCTCACCATTGCTTGACTATTGTTTAACATACAAGAGCAATATAGTTCCAGACCTTGCTTGGGGCAGGTAATGATGGTGTGTTTGTGTGGGATGGAGTAGTAATTCATTTCAGACACGGAGGTAATTCATTGCAGACATTCTTTAAGAGACTTGGGGGAGAAAATAAAATGACAGATGATTTTACAATAGTTCAGGATTTTTTTTTTTTTAACTGCTGACCCTGGGACTGGTAATAGCAGGAAATGGAAAGATTAGCATAAAGAATGGTCATTGATACTTGGGGTCTGATAGCCATTTTTCCTGAGCCTCTATACTTATTTTGAAAGGAATGAAGCATTAAAAACAGCCAGGGTTTTCTTTCTTGCACATATACAGTATTACAGCTCTTAAGGAAAGTGTAAAATGGGTGAACAGGAATTACGCCAAAGGGCTTCACAGGAATAACTCTGAACTCACATAAAACATGACAGAGAATTAGATCTTTTTTTGTTCTAAATTCAGTAATACTTCTCAGAAACCTATAAAGAAGGCATAATTTTCCATTAAATTCTTTATATTTCCATATGAGAAGAAAGGATGGATTTTGTTTACTGTCTGCTTAGTAGTACAAAGTGGTTCTCTGCAGTAAAGGAGAAGAGTGGATATTCATATCCAGATAGATAGTCTTAATATTAAGAATATAGAAAAGAGGTTATTCTAGGGAAATCAGAGATGGATGTAATGGGAGGGTACAGGGAATCCACCTTAAACATGGTAAGAATCAAGACGACCCTTTAAGACTTGCCCTCAGTAAGGGATATTGTAGGTATCTGTCCAGGTAACAGCAATTCCTCTAGAATTACTCCGTATTAAAGATGAACAGAAGTGGATTAGACTCATTCACACCTGGTCTGCTCAATTCAGCTATCAGATTTCCCTCCCACCTCAACAGACACTCCTGCAGCTTAACCTCGAATCTAAAAATCTAGCTGTGCCTTCTCCCTACCACCATTCTGAACTTTTTGGGCAATTCTAGTGCTGCGACAGGTAGGCCACTGCCCTTTTACTTAGCTTTGGCAGTTTAAGATACAAAATGGGTGATGTGACTTGAAAGATGTCCTAAATAACCTTATATTCACTCCCTTTTTCTAACCACAGGAGCCTGGTGTGAAAAATACTCAGGGAAGGATGGATGTACCTTAATTTGGGGGGGAATATCATTAATGGGTGACACAAGCTAGATAAGTGTTAACAGTTGCACTGAACCAAGCAGTTAAGAAAATTGATGTGATTAATAATAGCAATAGACAACTACTTGTGTGACTTTGGCTCTTTCGCGCTCTGCATTCCTAGAGGAGCCAAGGTGAGGAGATACTGGATAAGGAAATAGGAACTACTGAAACGGGGCATTTCTCTTTTCCTGATATCAAGTCTAGGAAAACTCTGCAGCATTCTCACTGCAGTGTGAAAAATAAAGCTGTCAGGTGTCATCCTGCTGTCTTAATTGTGGTAATCATGCATTTTTTCCAGGCACAAAGGAAGAGGAGGATGCTACTACATTAAAGAGAGGGTGAGTTTTATGAGTCATAAAAGAGGAGGAAACACAGTAGCGTTCGCTCACCGGCTGTTAAAAAAAAAAAAAAAA
>VZTL01054548.1:27621-39002 GCA_013400535.1 Scopus umbretta
AAAAAAAAAGTGTGAAGACCTTTAGGGCTTATCCTGAATAACATGGAAGCTGAAGGTGTTCAGCGGTTCTCTGGCCCAGGCTTTTTGTCAAGGGAGTAGCACTGATGACAAAACACTTTGAGCTAAGGATTCACCCCAGCATCCCTGGGTGTGAGGAACAGAGGCGTTACTGCACCAGGGCTAACTAGGCCACCACTTAGGCAGGGACTGCACCTCTGCAACAGCCGAGGCAGAGCACAGCCCGCAAGAAATGTGCAAAAACACATGTGCGCAGGAAATTTCTTCCTTTTCTCATGTGCTGTTCACTTTAAAGCCCGTTTCTACAAATACTGCTGCTTGACTTGCTTCCTGACACCACGAGGAGTCCCATTTAATGAACCCAGCAGCCTACGGTGGTGAAAATAGATTGGGGCTTGTAAGTGTGGAGATTGACAGTCTCTGCAAGCTGCCGTGGTTTGCTTAGCTAGAGAAGTTATTGTTTCTCAATTATTTTGATCTTATGATTCCAGGTTGTACATCCAGTGGCTGGCTGCAGCTGCAACAGTAGTTGAGGACGGGGAGGGAGAGGGAATGGGACTGTTTAATATGGAGCATCAGCGGTTCACTCCCCCACGTCTGTATTATATTGGGTATTGAATTGCCTCTGGCTAATCACAAGCCTTCTTAACATTTTCCTCTGAGAAAACAGATGATCAAATGCAAGAAAGCCTACTCATTAAAACAAGTACTGGGAAGGTTTTGTTCTTTTCAGACCCATCCTTGTGTTTGAGTACCTAGAGAACCAAGCGCTATTAGCTGAGTAGCATCTGTTTACCATCAGCTTTGTCTGAAACTTGTCTTTTTTTTTCAAGTTAATAAAAACAGAGTTTGAAAACTGGTTCTGATTAGGCAGGCCAAATAGTGAAAATGCTCTCTAAGGCCAGACTGTTCCTGACGATCCCATCACAGGGCAAAACAGCACATAGAAATCACCAGACAAGTAGCAGACCGAGGCAGACAGAAGTGGCCTACGGGGTGTTACTGGGTTTGGAGATGCTGCCATGATGCTGCAAATGGAGGGGCGAAAATTGTGGGTGAGATTCAGCCGTCTGAATTTCTGCATTAGGTGCCAAGGCAGTAGCATTAGGGTTTGGGGAGGGCAAACATAAAGGAAAATAAAAATGCCTCCCCACTTTTTTTTTTTTTAAGGAAATATTGTATGGTACACAAGAGTCATGGTGGCCCCAGCAAAAGTTTATTTTCTGCATTGCTTTCTGCCTGCTTCCCTTGTTGGAGGTGCATCCTGCTCCTGCCTCCTCAAATAAATGCGACGTTGCTGTTTTAAATGATACTTACAGCAACCAAATCCTCTTGCTAACCTTATCAACAGCCGAGACAGTGATGGGGACACAGTCAATTGCTATACACCACTTCCACTAGAGTATTTTCTTTCACATTGTTATTAAGAGAAATTGCCTATTACCAAAGTAGCTCTAAGGGAAAAAAAAAAAAAAAAAAAAAAAAGTGTCTTTTCCATCACAATGCAGTTAGGTTGCGTTGTAATTGGCAGCACGGTGGGCATGTCACTCCCACCGGGTCCCTTGTGCTGCTGATTGAGTCTGTTCTTTGTGTGAGGTGCTGCTGTTTGTGTTGGCTCCTGTGACTTTCTCTTTTAGTGGGGCTGTCTTGCCTTTCGTGGCAGGAGATGGACATCCAGGGGGAGGAAAGGCAGTTGTCGTCTCCATTTACCGAAGTTAGTACTGCTGCAGTAAATGTGATTCCTTCTGATATGTTTGTGCGCTTTTGTGGGTGCCGCAGGGTGAAGCTGTAAATTCTAGTTATAAAAATAAAACATGATGCACAGGCAAAGCAGGTGAGACAGAGCGAGCTGTTAAATGCTGGCATTTGGAAGATTGGGTGGGTGCCCATGTTACACAAGCTTGTCAGAGACGTGGACAGCTTGCAGCTCCTACTTTGGGGGACAGGGGCAGCACCCAGAATTTCTGATGCCTGGCCTCCCAGGCAAAACCATATCTGTTTCAGCTGACACCCCACTGCAACTGGCCTGTCTCTGTGTTACGCTCCAGGGAGGGACGCCTGTATCCCGGTGCCTGCTGATATGGACGGGCCGCTATCTTGGCTCCTCTTGCCCATCTGGAACAGCCAGCTTGGCCACCCCGGAGAGGACCTGAAGCCACGCGTGGCTCACCAGGAGCCTACCCACACCTCTGCACCTCCATGCCATGCCTGCTGCATTGCTATCCGAATCTTATCGTGATTTTGTCTCACTCTTACTGCTCTTAACATCTTAAAAAGGATGGGCAGTACTGCTAGGGTTTGTTTTGAATCCCTCACGTAGGTGGCCAGCAGTGTGAATTCCTCCCTTCTTCATACATCTGGGCTAGCTCAAGGTACATTGCTACAAGGGTCCACATTTCCTTCTAGCTCCTTGTGGTCTTTCTTTGGGCCTCGGACAGTTAAACAGCTGTTTTCAAGTTATTAGAGAATTAATATCTCTTCATAGCATACCCAAGAGGGCTGCCTCATAGCCGGCATATCAGTGATGATGAAGATATGGACTGTCTTACCCATATTCCTGCTGGAGCTGTCCTTGAAACAGCCTAGCCACCACAAGTCTTTGGATGCTCTACTCCAAATGGCCTCCTGTGTGCGGTCTGTGCAGATGCTGCGGTGAAACAGTCCTCAGACCAACACCATAGGCCCACCCTGTGAGGCTTTTTTAGAGACAACAAGAGTACCTGGCTCTCCTGGCTCCCAGATTCACATCAAATCCACAGGCTGCCCCATTAACATGAAGTAGCCTGGAAAAGCTTCTCTCTCCAGCATTCAGAAAGTTGCTTTCAGAGAAATATTTGAAATAAAAGCTCCTTTCTCTGTATCTAATATAGTGCAGATTTCCTCACCAAGTTTGTCTGCAAAGGACCCTGGGGTCCCAGAATCTTTAATCCACATCTGACCAGAGCCAGAATTTGGAAATGCCGTGACTAGACTAAACCATGGCTTTGAGAAATCATATGATGTCTGTGCCAAGTTTTACAGAGAAATCTAATTCTCAGATATAAGTATAAAAACTGGGTTTAATCCGTTACTGGCATAGACTTAAAAAACCCAGTGTAACACTTTCTATATTGCCATACCTCCAACACATGCATGCAGATTATTTCGCTTTATAAGTGCAGTATATTTCAGACTTTTTGGAAGCTACAGAAAAAATGCAGTGGTTTATCTACCACAAAAATGCGATCAGCGTCTCCATGCATCTTTTGGGATTTAAAAGGAATTTCTTATTAAAATTAGTGTTGCTACTTAGGAACTAGTTTTCATTTGCATCCATAGGAAAAGTGAGAGTCACCAGGAAAGATTAGCTAATTGTAACACGCCAGGCGAGATGTACAGTGGCTGTGAGGTTGGATTATGTAATTTATCTTTTGTAGTGTAACTGCTAGCATAAGACGGGGATACATATGGGCAAATCAAGTCCAATAAAAAATGTATAATGGTAGCAGAGAAGAGAGCTGAAGGATTCGTGCAATGTAAGGACTTTCTTTAACAGCAATAATGTTAACCAGTTCATTAAGTAAACAGAAGTGAATGGAGTATTTGATGTAATATATTAAATAGGATTGGAAAGAAATCTCATCAAGTGGATTAAAATAGCCACAAGCTAAGAGCAAGGATAGTTCAGTACAGTGCATGCTCAGATTTCTGTTTAGAGATCTCTTGCTTGTGTCCAGCACAAAGTAGGTTAAAATAAATTAACCCTTATTGCAAGGAGTTATTTCTATACATGGAGGCATAGCAGCTGGTGGTGTTGCTCTGATCCATGTCTATATTCATGTCTAGGTGATCAGGTGAATGTATGTCCTTCATTGTAACTCAGATATATATATTTTTTTTTTTTTATTATTATTTTTTTTTTATTTTAAACCTGCCACTAACCAGGATAAAGAGCCAAAATCCTAAGGGAAAAAGAACAATCTTTCTAACATGTCACAATATAGGAAAATACACTTGTTTTCATTCCAGTGAGGTGTCGTGAGCCCACAGAAAAAATTAAAGGGCTAAATTCAAGACCTATGGAAGTCTGTGGGAGAAAATGAGCCTTTACTGCAACATGTATGAAACCTTATAGGGCCACAAAGAATACAAACTCTCCTTTCTCCCTTCTCCAACCACTTCAAGTCTATTTAATGTATTTTTCTAACATGCTAACAAAACTAATAAGCTTATCTCACATGGAAAAATGAAAGGCATAAACAACACTATACCCGTGGGTAAAAGTGCTCTCTCAATCTGCTGTGGTCAATTGCCAGCCTCTGCACCCCATGCTGGCGAGAAAACAGCTACGGGAGAGAAACCCCTATGCACTAAGAGAGGGTGTGCTGAAGGGTCTCCATCTCCCTCTCTGCAAAGTGAAAATCGTCGTAGGAGGCTCTAATTATCCTGCGGCAAATTAAATGGCAAAAGCAGCGTGAGCCTCTAAGACTCTCTGTTGTAGAGTGGAGTTTCTGGTGGGGTTTCTGTTGGTTTGTTTTTATGTTCTGGCTTAATGCACAGCTCATCATTACCGGACACTTGGGTTTAGCCTGTGCACCGCAGTCCGGGTCAGGAATCACATGGATGTGATCGATATATTTCGCCCTGAAAGCATGGGAAAAGCAGTGTCTTTTCCTAGGCAAAACAAACAAGTAATGGAGAGAAAAGTTCCTGAAAACTGTAAGAATTAAGCTGAATTATCCTCTGTCAGCATCCTTGGTCTAAGCTTGGCCAAGGAGTAAAATGTCATGCAGCAAACTGATGGACTGCAGTGATGAAGCTGGGAGTTTACCAAACCATCTAGCACACATGCTTGCAATTTACTTCTCTTCATTGTTCACAAAATCCACGCCAAGTCAGAATCAAGTATAAAAGTGAGTTATCTGATCAGGAGAAACAAAAAAAATCAGCAGTCTGGCTCTGTGCTTGGCAGCTGGGTTGTCTTCTCTTCGAGGCTTCGCAATCCCTTCAATGTATGAGCTACCTGTGTTGCCTGAACTGTCAAGGACCGAGTAAATACCTTGTCTGCAAGACTTCACTTGTTGTAATAATAGAACATGATCCAAACAGTGAGCTTCAAAACTAACAGAAAGGTTTTCATGTATATGTCAAGGTACAATTTCATATCTATCTTTGGCTGTAAATATAAATACATTGTGATGCCCTGGCAGCTTGAGCTGCACAGCAGAAGCACAGCAGCCCCATGCAGGGTCTTGCTCTGAGTCTCATGGCATCAGTAGGTTGCATCTCATAGGAAGCAGGATTGAGCCCTGGTATGTAAGAACAAGATAGTAATACTGGTCAGTTTGGCTTCACTAATGCTGAGAAGAAGGTAATTCCAAATGTGAAATACCACTGAAAAGAACAATTGGGATTCAGGGGGTCTGGCACTGAGGAGAGATGGGCATGTGTAACCTTCACCACTGAGCCAAACCTCCACTTGATGAAAATCAATATATACCTTTTCCAATCATACACTTAGTAAAAAGTATGCGCTTGCATGTGTACACACACACACATACACATGTTTTTGCCTACTAAGGGAATTTGGTCTGTTTAACCTTATTCAGTATTTTATATCCAACACAGGCTTTAGCTCTTGCTTGTAGGGTAGGCAGGCAAATTTCTCCCTTCCTCTCCCATCAGTTTCCTAATGGTGAGTATTAAAAGGATTCATTTCTCTTGCTGGGTACCTTATAACTAGCACCATGTCGATATTTGCCAGCTGTAACACAGAAGAGTAATTTCTGGCAGCTAATGCATCTCTCCTATATGCCCCTGTCACTCGCCTCCCGCTCCAGGCCAGATCCCTATGTACGAGATAAGACAGAGCCGTAAACCTCACAGTTCTGCTGCAAATCCTGATCTCGGCAAAGATTTCTTAAAACTTGGGCACTTCCCTCAGTTGCCTGACTTTGTAGGGGTTTGTTGTTGGTTTACAGGAGAAAGCCAGAAAATACATGCTTGGCAAGCTCAAGAATCACAAGGTAAAGAGAAAGAGGCAATCTGTATTCTCATTGTGTAAAGTCTCATGATTTCAATGTGAATTTCATGACTTTTTAAAGGAGATTTGAGGTCTTTGAGTGCTGGTCTTTGGCAATGAAGACAACAGTCATTTTAACTACTTGTTTGTGAAATGAAAGCGAGTTTCCCACCAGGATTTTCAACCTGTGGGTGGCAAAATTTCCTCTGTTTGAGGAGTTATGAGCTTCTAAGTTACTTCCAATCTATACAATAGGCAATAAAGTAAATCCAATAACGCCTACCTCTGTCTTCAGTGCTCTGATCCTCTTCCCTTGCAGCGCATAATTTAACATAAAGCTCCGTCTCCTATACAGTGTAATCTGGCATGCCAGGAAAGTGCACTGTATGATGGCTGTTATATAGTGAAGGCTGAGAGAAGTATATTTTTTTTTTCCCTCTGCAGGGTTCATGACATTGGTTTTACTTATTTTTCTGCGATGCTTCAAGACGTTTTCTTCTGTGGAGTGAGGCTGCAGTTTGTCTTCCCTAAGAGCCAAGGGCTGCTCTCCCCAAGATGCCATACGTGCTCTCTGGAGTGGAGGGAGAAAAATGATCCCGGTTGTTCTCCTCACCTACCTCTGGTCAGCTGGCAGTGACTCTTGGAAGCAAAGCACAGATCAGAAATGGTGCAAGGTGCCTTTTCCTTAGAGTGGCCAATTTGTTTTGCAAAGACTTAGGACCAGATTTGCCAATGGCACAAACCGTTCTCGTCTCACTAGAAGTGGAGCCACAGGGACCAGCAGGAGGTGAGGACGTGGCCACTTGTCCTACTAACCTTGATATTGGTTAGGTCTCACCTTCCTCCCCTTTTCATCCTGGAATGGGAATTTCACCAAAATTTCTCTTACTTTGAGTTAAAATTCTCTGCTGTGTAGTGACTGCTCAGAGTAATTTGGGGTTTGGGAAGTGCCACCTCTAACAGGGGGTTCAGCTGCTGGATGGGTTGGTGGTTCAGGACAGAGCTATTAAATACCCGGTGACTAAGGGATGATTTCTGGCTTTTGACCCATTTTTCTCTTTGGTGGAGTTGCAACAATCAAGGCTGAATGACAAACATCCAATTAAACCCTGGTTTTGATGTTGACAGAGCAGATTTCTATTTAAAAAGCAAACCAGAATGGAAACACCCTCTTGATCTGGAATCTGCAGAAAAAAAGAAAAAGCCATGCAGGCAGGCAACGATGAAGTCTGAATTTTAGCTGGTGAGGATGCAAAGACCACGAGGGTGGGAGGCAGCAGAAGGGAAAACTCAGTCAGAACCCTTCCACGAGAAGGTGGCTCAGAGTCCCAGGACAGAGTAGAAACCAGTGGGAAAGTCTCCTTGTTGTGGTTTTCCTGGTCTAAAGAGGAGGTGAATGTATTTTATGCCACTGCCTGTTTGTGCGCTCCCCCTGCTCCAACTTGCTGCAACCTTTTAACAGTGAGATATTCTCAACTGTGTATGTATATATGTATACATATATGTATATAAGCATTGATATACAGATTCTGAGGTAATTTGGGAAGTGCAATAAATATTCCTAAGTAGAATATAAATTAATTCTTCTGACTCAGAAAAGTTAGCGACATATGGTTTGAAAATACTGCACACCATTAGGGAAAGTAAGTTATCTGTGCCAAACCTCCCACATATCTTGAATGTACAAATAGGGAATGGGATGTAGTGACCAAAAAACCCTAACCCAGTCCCTCTGAGGTTATTCACAAAACTTCCCTTGATGTTCATACAGAACCTGAATATAATATCGTGTAATATACATTTAAACCAAGACCTATTTTTCATTTGTTTCCGCGCTTGTTGGCATCACCAGGATGCCTGGGCTCAGCTCATCTGATGTTGGCACCTATTAAAATACAGCCTTTAAAGAAAGGTGGCTGAATAACTTTATAAATAAAATGCTGGGCTGGCATGATTGCAATATGATATGTGAACAAGAAAAGTACACAAAGCCCCAGAGAAGGTAGGATCAAATCACAGACAGCATATTGTCTCTGTTTTCAAGTGTTTTGAAAGGGGCAAACCAACCAGGATGCTGGGATAAGACTTTGATCCTCTCTTTGTAACAGTGCTATGCTTTTAAGTCTTTTTTTGAGTGGCAAACCACTCATGAGTTAAGAAAACATCACGGTGCAGTCCAGCATGAACCCACCCCCCCAACAAGATATCAATAATTCACTGCTGCAGAGAAAGGCTGCAGCGTTGTGGGGTAAAGCTGATTAGAGAATTCAGTGATAGCCTTTATAAGTGGGGGCACAAAGGTTTTATACGATAGGAGCAGTGGTGCTAACAAGACGGAGTGCCTCTGCGTGTGTTTCATGAGGCTAGAAAAGACTGTAAAAGGCTCTGCAGAGACCTGCGTATTTTATTTAGAAATCCCAGAATACAGCCCAGGAAATCTGGCCTCTTGGCATAAAGACGCGTTAGATGAGAAGAGCTCCTGAGCCACACACGAGACAAAGGGGAACACATTCCAGCGGCATTTTTTCAAGGGGTGGCGAGGACCTCGAAAGGCTGATGAGTAAACAAAGGAGATACAGTGAAGGCTAGCGGTGACTCCTTCACCTTCATGTTAGACTTGACTGAAAGAGAAGAAAAAGCTCTAACGCAGGAGGATCTCTCAGAACTCGTCCCCACACTATCTGACGAGTTTTGTTTGGGTAATTGTGCTCGTCCAGTATCTGCTGCAGCGGGCAAGCGCCTGCACACCGACTTTGCAAACTAGATAAGAAACTGAGGCACAGGGTTGCGAAAAGGCTTCAGCGAGGGCGAGCCCTGAAGTTAATGGCAGAAACAGGAACAAATAAATTTCACTTGTCCTGGGTTTTCATCGCAAGACTCTTTTCTTTCCTCTTGCACGGGCAAGGGTAGATACTACATTTTCACAAGGCACTTAATCACATCGGTGGCTAAAGATGAAGAAAATACCCCACTCCAAAACTAACAGCGAGGCTAAGGTGAGCCTCATGGACCTAAACGCTCTATGGCCCAGATCGATCTTCCCTGCTCCCAGAAATGCTGTGAGCCGGAGCATCAGAGGAGAGCAGCATCCTTATTTGCCACAACATTTGTAGTGATACGGGCACTTTCGGAAATTGTCCTCTGTGGCGCGCTTCTCTATCAGCCCAGCGAAGGCACTGAATGCAACTCATTTAATCAGAAGAAGTAGATCACGGCTAATGAACTTGACGAACAGGAATAAAAGAATCTCACTATTTTTGTTGTTTGTTTAATGATACTTTCTCTAAAGGCTGGATTTTGCAACTGGAGTACAGACTCTTGGGGCTATGGATTACCCTTTCTAACTGAGTGTATCACACTCTGCACAGCAGGATCCTGATAATTGCTTGAGGGCTTGAGGTGTTACTGAAGTAAAAGGCATCGCTGAAGTGCCAAGCACAACAATTAACATTTGAATCATTTACAGACTACAGGTGGGCTATCCATATACATCCATCTATACACTTATCATCTCCTTGGTGTGAAATTCTTAAATATAGCTCATACACACCTCTTTTTGGAAGCGCATCCATGGAACAGGTTCCCATGTGAGTCGAAATGGGGATTCAGCTTTGAAATGTAACTAACACTCAAGGAAATTAGGGATTGGCATTTAGGGTCACATCACCACAGCTAAGGCAGGAAATGATACACCCTCTCCCTGCAATGAGAGCGGAGAGGATCCCTCTATCCCACGAGCTGAAAGCCCTGATCCTGGGCCTCTGCATCCAGCCTCTGACTTCTGAGCAAGAAGACAGCACTGCAAGCCAAGGAGCAAAGGAGGGAGCAGAAAGAAGGTCCAACAAATTTGTAACCAAAGCGGTGGGTTGCCATTTTTAAAACCCTAACAAACAAAACGTAGCGCGGCAAAAAAGTAATTGTGGTTCAGGGTAATTGTGCAGTGAAAAGCATTCAGCTGTTTACATTTCAAGGGCTGTTGATCTGGGGGAGTGGCGCAAGTGGTATTTTCACCCTAAATGATAGTCTAGCGATATCACAATCTTCTTAGTATTAACAGCATAGAGGGAAGCAAGGTCTTTTATATCTGTGTTTGCAACAAACGTCCATCTTCCGTCTGTGGTCATGTCAGGCACCAATCACCATAGTAACCCCACAAATCCCCTAACACTCCCTTGAAACCATCCAGATCTGCANGTGTTGCTTTCTCTATCCACATTTTGTTCATCTCTGTCCCTGTCCAGTCACATGGCAGGACATCACAGCTGGATTTCTTGTAAAGAGGGAGGACCCAGGCTTTAACCAGCAGCTCATGTAAGCAGCATTGGCTCTTAACTTGTCACTGAATAAAGAGGAGGAGAAAGAAGGATACCAGGAAAGATGCTCCACTCCCTCAGGTTCAAGTCCTTCTCCAAAAATCATGCTCACTTTCCAAATATCAGGAAATTTTTTCAGAAGAGTTTATCATTCATCATATACTATTATTAAACAGCATTTATTTAATTTTGTATTCTCCCTCCTTATTGCAAAGATGTTAACTACTGTCTGTGATTCTTGCAGACGTATGTTCTGATTTAAATGCCCAAGTTCACAGAGTTGACCAATAACACTCTGTAGTTTCCAGACTGGAATGGTTCATCCAATGCAGGATAACAAGAATAAACTACCTTGCACTTACCCAGAGATGGGAAGGGGTGCATGAATCAAATGGCTGCTTTGCCAGACTTCCATGATAATGTTGTTGGCACAAGAAAGCTGTTGCACCAAGAATCTCCTACCAGCTTGCCATCTGGCCATGTTATCGTTTTCAAAAATGCAACCAAAGGTATTTCTGACCTGACTGATATTTATTTATTTGTTTCTGATGGTGCCTGCAATGTGCCAGACCCAACAAGCTGAGAGGGGAAAGAGGGGAGGTCTTTGCATTGACAAGGTAGAACCTCCTTTTTCATGGTTCCTCTTCTTCCAGAAGTCCGTGCTCTGACAAGGGATATGTTGGACTCACCCATCTCATTCCTAGAGGAGACCATGGGCTGATCCGTCGTGCCATAAGGCACAAACCTTTGCTGAGGTCCAGTGGGAGCTCTGGGAGGCATCTTTTCAGGGTTGCCTCTGATCAATGTGGTTGGAGCCCAGCAGCCTAATTTGAAGGGAGAGGGGATGCTGCTCTCTGGACAGTGCTGAAAGAGAGAGCAGAGCTTCCCTTTGCTTTTGCAGAAAGCCAGGAGTGCCCTGTTTCATATCTGGTGGACCAGAAGACTTCATTAGGAGTGTAAAAAAACCTGGAAGTTTGCATGATGTCTGCTTACTCGTGTATCTGCTTATCTATCCCAATCAATACTGACTTACTGTCTTCACCCACTCT